>DWTF01000102.1:0-16198 GCA_018250225.1 Udranomia kikkawai
CAGTCAGGTCGAAGTATTGCTGTCGTCATTGCGTATGAGTCTCAACCTGTTGTCTACCTCAGTCCATCTGAGTGGGAAGAGCTGTGGGGCATATTGCCCGCTGGGGCGTATTGTAGAGGTTTACCCTAAGTTTTAATGCATTCGCTACTAAAATTAAAGCGACTTGTATCAAGATGAATATTGTACAGAATAGATTTGCTTAACAGGACACACTTGATCCTAACAAAGTGAGTCACGCGTTCAATTAAATCTATTTCTGCCTCTATGTTGCGTGAGTCTGCCTACGGTACACCGTAGAGCCACAAATCACTCATTACACCATCCAAATTCACATTATTTCGTTCACACGTTACATGATTCTAAAACGCAGGTGCTAAGCCGTAAGCTTACAAACTGACCGACTTGTAGCGTAAAATGGTCAAATGAGGTTTATAATTTTAACTATACCTACATAATTCGATGTAGCGTAAAATGGTCAAATATAAGCTTCACATTTTAAAGATAAGTAGTATGAATATTAATATATTGATTATTACTTATTGAAACGTATACACAGTTTTAACTTTAATAATAGATATGCAAAATATGATTCAATGTCAATATTACAAAGATAAAATTGAATATTGGCGTTTACAATAATAACGGCCGCATTTAGAGGCGTAATGATCAGTTATTGTCACAAATCTATGCAAATTAAAACTGATGATCACTTAGTGTCAATTTGTATAGACTTGTGAGACTTCAAGTGATCGTTAAATTCTCTGAGAGCGGCCGTAAGAGTACTGTATAAATTCTGCATTATTAAAATAATTCTTACACATATTTATTTATTGACAATTAATATTGATTATATCACATTAAATTACTTAATAACGTTTATAAATTTAAACCTTATGCTTATTAACTCTAATAAATTCAAATTACTCATTTTCTGTCAAAATACATAGTTATGACTATTCGTAACTAACTTTAGTTAGCTACGAATAATTATTATAATGCCTGAACAAGGTATAGGTAAGTACTGTTCTAAACCAATTATTTTGTTTCTAACACCTTTGTCTAACAGTCATCAATAAACTATTTCATTTGAACGCACAATATTTGATGTAGGTAATAAGATCTGTGTAAGTGACTGTCTATAAAAATGAGCTATGAGAATAAATTCTCTAAACCTATATATTATTATTCGCACCTTTTGCACCAATTGAAGTGGCTTAATCCAAAATTCGTATTTTCTGGTAAACGCCAAGGATGTAATTGAAGAATTGGCCATTTTTACTTAATCGATTATAGTACTATAAGATAAGCATTTGAGCACAATTTTTGTTTTTAACCATAGGTAGAGTAGGAACCTGTTTAGTTTTAATAAACTGTTAGAATACATGTTCAAAAATAGTTCCACGTATTCTTAAAATTTCAAGATAAGCTTCAATTCTAAAGGTGCAACATATACATTATTACATACATATAACAAAGTCATTAAATTATTTGTTTATTGGCCAAACTGTACACAGGTGTTAAAAGCATATTACTGGTAACAAACAGGCGCTAAGCCGCGGACTGAGCCGTGGCGTAAAATGGTCGAAGATTAGCCGCTCAGCGGACTTTATGGAATTAATGCCTCATTGTAGGATACGCCTTTATTACTTTAATAGGTTCCTTAGGTGCTCCTACTCGCTTATAATTGCGGTTAGGTTCTAAAGCTTTGGTTAACTAGATTGAGCTATGCTTTTTTGTTTTGTTGAGCTATGTTACTATGTTGTTACTATGGTGTGGTTGCACATATCAATCGGTATTCATCTGTTTTATAGATGCAGCTTGTTGTGTGTAATGTCAGATAAGAATAGTATGTCATACTCATACACCTAACATTTAGTGACTAGAAGTTTGTCTGTTTAATTATTTAACGCTAAAATAAAGAAGAAATAAATCTGTTAACACAATTTACCATATAAGTAGATAATTAATTACTAAGATCATAAAGGCTGTTGTATAAACACATGTCTCTCAAAAGAATTATTCAATTATTACATCAAAGAGTTTTTGTTGTAAATGTATTAACCAATTTTACAATAGTTATGAAGTGATATATGAACACACGTGCTTATACTTAAAGTATGTCATATCTATTGTTGAAGAACTAAGACATAAAAGTTCCACGATAATTCAACTCGCGGGCATCAAACGCACTGATCATAAATTCAGCGCTAGAAATTACTTAACTATACCAACTCGATCATTTATTAGATATGTGGTTTAAAAACTGGTATTGCTTCAACCAACCATATGTGCAGAAGGCGTGCCAAGTTTTTCTTGGAACATAATCAATAATGTGAAGAGGTATTGAAAAGCGAGCAAGTGTTAACAGCGTTCACACACGCCACCTTTTGTTCCCTTATCGCAATTGTGGAACGTTTTTATCATGGCAGCCATTTTAGGCATTACCCGGCAATTGATTTTGGATTTCTATTTTACCTACGTTTTGTTTCATGAATAAATCATGGCTGTGAAATAGGATTGAACGAATCTACTAATACGTTGGTAGTGTCAGACGAACTCTACGTTTCTCTACATTTTTGGGATTCTTTCATATCATTCTGCACTTCTTCTTTCTTTCTGATTATTAATATTTTCATCATCCTTGGGAAGTAAGAGGTAGTCATTTCTTTCTTTCTTTAAGAAAATTGAGATAGAATAACTATCTTCCGATGGCAGTGAAGTACCGCTTTAAAGTAGTAGGTACATGACATAATAATGCATTTACCTAAATCACATGTTTTTGTATAATTCATATTAGCAATTAGGTAAATTTCATATAACCATTTTTGATTAAACACCTAATTGAATTTAATTAAATCCAAAGAAAAATAACAAGAACTTGAAAGAATCAAAGCAATTTAACATCAATTAAGAATCGTATTACCTCAAGAGATAAAATAAGAATTTCAGAAATGAAATAGAGAACAGCAACACAAATTATTGTAGTGAAGGAATATCCGCGGAGCTGAGGTAATCCTGCTTAGGTAATGTAACGAAGTTTGACAATATCCGTGACGTACCGCGCCGGCCGGTTTACGTTTTCGTTAATTCTGCGTACACCGGGACCGCACGAATTTGCATTTTGCACGCGTGATAAGTGGCCTGGATTACACGGGATTCCCACCTACAGCCTCTGTTTGTTCTGAAATAAAGGGCTGTTAAACTTTTTTCATGGTAATTTGGGTCACCTTCACGAGTAACGGTCGTTGTAAATTTGTTTAAGTAGGCTTAGGTCCGGCCCGTTCGTTTGAATTAATACGATCATGTTTAGCTAATTTCCTGACATTTTTCTTGCAAACTAATACGGAAGCGCGGCATAGTAACTCCAGTTTATGGCATGCGCTTCATTATTAATTCCATGAGGCGCCTTTATGCCTACATAAATCGCTTGGAAATATGATGTCCAGTCAGCGCGATTGTCGGAAGTGGGTGGTATTTTTCCATTGCTTGATTAATGCAAGCCACTACGAATCCCGGCTGACTTCCAAAATTTTCACAGTAAATCTTTGCTTTTTCGTTTCACTTCTTTTGCCCGAGGAAGACTTGGCAACGTATTTTATCTCTGTAATGCAAGCCTTGCTCTGTGAGTAAATAGCAAGCGTAGAGATACCAAAAAAGTATTTGGGTGCTTAAGAACGGGATAATGGTATGAGGGAAATAGCATACAGAGCTAAATTTTAGACTCATGATAATAAAAAGATTTACGCATACGAGTTGTAATGTCAAAAGCAAACGAAACTTTAAAATATATAGGCATTAAAACTTCTTAAAAATTAAATTTTAGTTCATTATAATGCGTGGAAAATTATTTTAAAAGAATGGTGAGCGACATGATTTAGTATTAGGTACGCCCTTCAAATATTAAAACTTAACTTTCTCATGACATTTTCATAAAGAATTTCATAACGTTTCCAAGCATACTTAGTAAGAATGTTGTTACCATATCATTGGAATTAAAATAATAATTATATTCTACAACAGAATATTCATTATATTCTAAAAACGCTTAACGATTATTCATCTATGTTATTATATAATAAGTAATCTACTATCATCTTTACAATTATTGATAGTTATGTTGAGTGAGTTTACTATATTCAAACAAAGTCTATCTTTGGACTCAAAGTTGCAGTTAAAAACTTTAACGGGAGCGCGATATTGTGAGACTTGCACTTCGTAATGAAATGGAATACTGAATATAAATGATATATTTTCGTATCGCCAAAATTATACAGGAAAGTTCTATCAAAGAAAATGGTTTTCTATCATAAGCAATACCTTACACATATAGCTAACTGTTTGCTGAATATATAATCTTGGTTATCTCCAAATCCTAAATGGGTAAATAGGTTCCATTTATACCTTAGATGCTGGTTATTTCAATTTACGTTTAGTTATTTAGAAAAAGATAAAAATAGCTTACAGATTAGATGATATCTATGCTGAAACGCAGTTTTTGGTGAACATCCAATCCTAATAATATAATAATAATAATCTGAATTAAAAGGTGGTGTTCAATTATTCATTCACTTATTTTTTTATTAATTCTTCCTATAAAATCATATACTCTACAAATAAGTAGACAGTTTCATAGGGTTAACATTTATTGCATACTAATTATTTAAATTTCTTATTTAATTTATTGCATATCAGAGACTGTTGTAGTAAAATGGGAGGTATTTTTCCTTATTTTGTTTCATATTAGTATTTGTAGAAAGGTTGATAAAAATTGACAAGCCCTTTGCGCATGCGTCAAATCCCGTCGGAAGAGAGTTGGGCATCTTTCATTGTTTTTGTAAAATTGTAGAAAATTGTGTGAAAAGAATCTAAAATCTTAAGGTAGCTGATGACTTGATTGCTAGCTATAAATTATTTACAATAATAATGTAAAATCAATAGCAGATTTTTATTGAATAAAGGTGCATAAATCTTATCAGTGTGTAGGTTACCTATTAGATTTATGCATCCTGTTTTCTTAACAGTTATAAAATAACGTTGCATATTCAATACATACCTATGTGTAATTAACATGCTTTTTTTTGCATTGGTGCGTAACTAATTCAATTAAAATAAGCCACATTCTTTATTAAACACTACTGCCTTCCTAGTAAAGTAGCATTTTTTACACTTAAACAGCAATTAAATGCATCTTTTATTCAGTACTAAATATATGAATTTTGCATATAATGTCACATAAATATAAATTATAGAGCATTTATTTATGTTTTTCTAAATAAATAGATATTTGTTTTGATTTCTATATTACCACCATACATTACCTTGTTCTTAATAGGTCCTAGTCATTTCAATTTCATAAAATACTATGGTATGTAGTAAGTAATACAATATCTCAATGGAAAAATAGATTAGTACCGCAATAACTATGTTCCCATTGGTATATTTTTTATATAAATTCTGATAGTAACCAAGTATAGATGAAAACAGTTTACAAACAAAGCACAACACTGAGTGAACATAGCTAGGAGCTAGTTTGATCGGCGTCCTTTTAAATCGGTACTGTTTATTCACCAATTTAGCTTCCCAACTGTAAAATTTTATGAAAAATTTATAAAACACTTATAACCCACTGCATTTACATTACTTTTCATTGATTTTAACGATAAATAATAAGAAAAACTCACAAAAACAATACGGAAAACGCTGATTCCGTCTTTCACATTAGTTCGGACAGAGGGCAGCATAGTCGCGTCATTCAATATGGCGATGGTTTAGAGCGCGCTGATTGGTCGCCGCGCGCTCCGGCATGAAGTTGGCTCGGATGAGTGAGCGAGTACGATTTATGTGATGTTTTGGCGCCGATGAAAGACGGAAAATGTGTTGGAAGGATAGTACATTTGTATGCCGGCGACGTCCCAGACCGGTTTTGTCAGAGGCGTTTACGAAGTGTGCGTATGTGAGGCTATGTGCTGAGAGCAGGTAGAGCTCGCACTACCTACCTATTTATAATGATGGATCGGCAAGCCAAGAGCACTGCTCTGGATGAATTAAAAACTAAATACTTAATGTTAATTTATTTCTTTACAGGTAAGAGATGGAGTACCAACATGCTTTAAAATGGAATGTCAAGTAAGATTAGCTCTACTAAGAAACTCATGGGTACAAAACTTAAACGCTACACAGCGTTTTATATGAACATGTGATGAATAAAATTAAAGTTACCAACTAATAAAATAAAACTATATAGGATGATATTTTAATATTACGTAGCTTATAAAAATATTCAAAGACGTATTTCTGAGTCTGTCTATTACTGTTACAATTGATATATACCTATATAGATTTCCCAAATAAATTAAAAACTCAAGTTTTTTAATTATTTGGGAAAGTTCTCCCTACGTTATTAGTTTTATTACAGTTAACATTATGTTAATGACCACCGCCTACATGGGCTCGATACGACTACGCTACGGCTTCTGATATATTACCATCCAAAGGTTAAAGTTTAATTCTAGCTACAAAATTACTGATAATCTGACTTGGCATGAATATTTTCACCAGCCACACCCGAGGAGCACAATATGAACGGAAGCGGTAACATGTAACGGCAAAGGAGAATATGTCGAGAGCCCAATAGCCTTAGATAAATTTATTTTGTCGCGTAACTAGCAATAAATATGCTAATTCAACACTATACCGTCCGTATGTCGCCTAGCCTCTGTCGCTGAAAGAGTGAAAAAGATATCACAAAATTGCACTGCGCATTGCTCTTTTCAGTCATACAGCTCCCAATTGACATCGCGGGAAACGTTACCCTGTTTCTTTTAGACGAGGGTTGTATATTTTTCTTCCCGATTTACAGAGTTATGACCTTTTGGCGTCGGTCCGTAGTTTTATCGACCTACGGCTACTACTAACCCAATAAATTTTGGTGTTTCGCTCAGTGAATCCGTTCGGTGAACGAATGCATCGTCCCAGATACGAACGGGTAGTATTTGACTACATCGGTTCATTTAGGGTTATTTAAAAATTCACATCATGCAAGATGAGATATCTTGCATGATGTAAATTTATGATCTTCAAGATGTTTGGCATACACTTTTAAATATATTTTCCGTCGGGTTTTATAAATAATACGTTTCAATTGTCCGTCTGTTACGTACGTAAGTCTGGTTTAACTGTGGACTTGCTTGTCTGTCTGTTTGTTTATCAATGGCTCTACATGTAGTATGTTGAGCTTTTGAAACAACATTGACTGTTTTTTTCACAATATATACGTTGTTATTGATGTACAGCAATGAAGAAATATTATTATGACGTAATCAAGTTAAAAGTTTAACAAGTTTTAAAAAACTTTAATAAAAAATATAAGAATCATATTAAAAAATCATGTCCCTTTTAATTATCTCCTTTATTTTAATCTAAATTTAATTAATCCTCTGGTTCCTACGTCTAAAAATCGTCGTGAAATCCATAAAACTCTACGTAGAGCATACCGCTAGAAGTGTTACGTAGTTAACATCGTGTAGGTGGTTTAAATTGCTATTTCAGACAGAAAGGTCATGAGACAACAAAAATATAACCGACACTTATTCTTTGACCTTTCATTTGCGTCTACTTGGTTACCGTTATTACAGTATCTAGTTAAAAGTTATACTTAAATACCTTTTATGTACTGGATATAGAGGTTACCTATATAGGTATTTAATTTCATTCGGGAAAATAATTCAAGATTTGCCCTATACTTATTGTATTCGAATTCAAATTAAAATAGGTATAAATTTTGAATATTCCAATCGGTTCACAAAACTTAATTAAAGAATAAATCAAAGATACAACTTCATTGGCAAAATGAAAACAATCAAAGGCAATATTTAATTGATGGACAAACCTTAATTAACTTGTAGTTCGCCGGAGCGGCCCAAAGCTCCTCAGATAAAAGAAGCCATCTGCATTTCGGTATTCAAATTATTTTCCAAACGTGTTCTCCGATCGTACTAACGACCCAATATCGAAATCGTTGCATCACCCTCACTCCTGCGCACGTCGAACTCGCGAGAAGAGTTTAACCCTTCATCTCCGGATCCACGGCATCGAAGGGGTAATATATTCGAACTCATATGGACCCGAATAAAACGGAACAAAAAGATCACATCACAAAAGTTTGCCTAAACTAACCTCGTTAAGAGATTTCTGGATAAAAGAATACCGTTTTTCAGTATCGTCACGATTGTCCGGCAGATCGGATAGCTCGATCGCTTGTACGCAATCTACTGGCATTTTTGAATTTTTTATCAATATTAGTTTGCAGTGATATAACGGTTCATTGTATCGGTGCAGGGAGAAAGTCCGTTTTGTTAAGAACGAACAAAGGTATGGGTCTTTTTAAATCCTTGCGCAAGAGAGAGTAGCTTTTGTTGGAATAAAAAGCTTTTGTATTCAAAAGAACGAGCCAGTCAACGGCTTAAAGTTTTTTTAGTGTTGGTATAACTTTGTCGTAGAATGCATGTGTCGAGTGAAAATGTAGTCTGATATAGTTCTGAAAGTGTTGTCTATTTCGGAGACGATCGTTACGTTGGGCTCGCGAACTTTCGCGTCGAAGGTAAATCTTATTTTTGCTCAGTTTGCGTCAATATTTATGAAACGTAGCCATCAAAAGTTTATTGGTGAGCGTTGCTTAACATTAATCAATTTTATTGAACTATTTGTGAAGCCTTGTTTTATGGCGTCCCTTTCGACCGGGGCTCGTGTAAAAGCGATGGCATTTATATCGCTGTTTCCGCCATTTAATAAAACTTCACTGATTGTTGAAGCGCACCGGTAATGATGGACGGTAAAATTTACTGAACAAAACGAAACAAGAGTGGGAACGGTTGAAAATTTAATCTCACTGCCATGTACGGATGTATCTCGTGTACACGTTACCGTACGAATTAGGTACGATGTACGATGTATGCGAATGTTTTTTGTTGTTTTATATTACGCCACAATACGTAACAGTGTTAGACAGTTTAGACGCAAAAACATAAAACGCTTTAACGCGCTACAGTTGCTGCATTGTCGAGTTTTTTTTTCTTTGTTCGCGCGAAGTATGTGTTACGTTGTGGTATTGTTTTCAACTTTACAAGATTATTTTTAAATCTTATGATATGAGACTGTGAGAGTAGTTATCAATCGCTGTTGCCATTAATAACGAATGATAAATAGAATGGAAGCAAATCGGATATCTCTTTATAACTTTGATATTCTAGGTTTATTACATGAGCTAAGTCAATTTGATTATCGCTGTTTGTCCCCGAAGACTAGATCATGCGTTTTAAATATTAAACTGGCTTAATAATGGAATAAGCGTATTTATAAGTTTTACCTAAGAGTCTCAAAGAGCCCGAGGCAACGTGGCAAATTAAGTATTATTTATTCATATTCTAACAGCATATAGATCTATATCCATCACTAAGATACTAAGCGGTTCCTAACAAACAAAGGTCCTAATTTTGTTTAGATTATTTGTGCACTCCCAATGGCTACTAAAACGAGGCGGGAACATGTTGAGTCTACGCACATGCAGACAAAAGGAGGAGACGCTTAATTAAACTAGCGGAGCGGGGCAAGCGAAACGTAAGCATTTAATTTATATCCCTGCAGTAACTCCGCGAGCTCTTCCTCACCGCTTTAAGTTCATAAGCGGAGCGGGAATGTCTCTAGAGAGATGAATATAAGACGCGTTGGGACAAAATGTAGGGAGGTAGGTATGTGTATCTGAAAGCGAGAGATGAGTTCTAAACGCATACCTATTTGTGATAGAACGTAGGTAAATTTACTCGTATGTGCATCTGAAATAGCCTTTCGTAGACGCGATATGTCGCGAAAGGTGCGTTCAGGGTACGTTTGTGTTAAGACATAGACGAAGGCAAATGTAGGATACTTTTTGTAGGCGTTCCGAAAATCTTAATACAACGTAATCTATGTGTCAGAAATGTCTGTATTAAAACTCAACCACGCTATAATCCAGTTTATCTTTAATTAAAATATGCTCTTTCCAATGATTTCTTACGAATAAAAATACTTACCACAAATCTACTTAGGTTACGTTTAAAGATTTTCGTAATAGGTAAATTCCCATTAATACCACTACAATTTACTTCAGAGACATTTTAAGACGTTCAGAAATTAATACCGCTCAACGTTAACGCTAAATCTTTTAACATGAACCGCTAATTCCGTTGTATCTCGCAAAGGAAAAACGCGCCTTAGCTGAACTACGACCAGAATAAACTATTTTAATTACGAGTTACGTTCGCCATTGACTCAGTAAACAATTAAATGTACGTAATTGATTGTATAAAGGGATACCCGCCGCCTACTTTAAAATTTCTGGTTCATTTGTTCTACTGAATAATTTATGTGTTGCCTACACCTTTTCTTTGTCATGCGTAACTAAACGTCGTTTTCAATCTTCTGGCATTATGAAAATAGTGGTCGTTTCTTACGTATACTAATTGCAATTAGGTGAATAAAAATTTAAATTCAGCAATAAATTTCAATATGCAGCACTCATTAGAATAACATTATTAGGTACTAGATTAACAGTAATTAATATAAATCTATTCTATCTTCGTAATGTAGCACAGATTCGAGTATAGATTGGTTAACTTCACAATTAAAAGGATTACACCCTAATATAATTTCGTTTCTACACCGGGAGGTGAATCAAATTGAAACATCGGAAACGTTTGATTAGAAACTTCAAACTGTGTTTGTCTACGCAGTAACCCCTGAGGTATTCTTTAGTAGCCACGCCAATATGTATCCAAGTTTAACATCTTGATTTCCCTACAGCCGAATTTGAAAGCTCACAAGATATGGAAATTGAACCATTCGAACGTCCATGATCTCTGGCGATGATAGTTGGTTATCTTCGACGGCACTTCCCACCGTAAATGAGAACCAATTAAAACCTTCGTCCAATACTTAGATAGTGTCTTTGACTTTAGTTTATCTTTGTGTTATTTATAATTATGCAATACTCGGTAGAAAGGTGTCCATTAGTTGGAAAACTGTTTTTTTAATTTCATCATTATTGTGCATAGAGGTTGGGAAAATTATTAGAAAATAGACTATGGCTTCGATTATATTGTATTCACTTAAGATCTTGATAAAACTCATTCTAAGTAATAACTAATGGTTTCTATGTCCTTAATAATATTTCGGAGGCGAAAACACATTTTCCAATTCTGCAGTTTGAATAATAAAACGGCATGGACTCTACGTAAATTATTTTCTCAAAAAAAAACAAGTGTACCTAAACCTGTATAATATACCAAGAGTATTATATCGATTTCATAGTTTCAACTACAGACAAACCAAGCAAACATGGAGTGTACTTATCACCTAATAAATTTGCGTCTAACGAGTCAACCCTAGCGTTAGTACCTGAATACCTGTGGATCCTACCTATCCGCCCCTTCTTAATTAAGTCCATACTAGGCGCACAACAATGGCGGTTGCCGATGCATTGCGAGATATTCAAATATGTCTAAGGCATTATATGGCCATTTATAGCGATACCTCGTAGGGATTGAATTCGACTACGTACGGAGCTAAACTGTTCATTGGGAAATAAACACTTCGGAGGCTGCCTTTTCTGTTGCAGTTATTAGAAGCATGTAGTGTTGCGTACGTTATTCAAAGGGTGTACCTTCCTCGCGATTTTGTATTTTAATTGAAAGTACTGATTTAAATTAAATAGGCATAAATGTTATATGCGTTTTTAAAAGCCTCAAATCTGATTCTTAGCGTAAATTATAAAAACGATATTAGCTTTTTCTTAATTGCCCTTAACAAAAAATATTTTAACAAAGCAACACTATTGTACTCTATTTTTGTGGAACTAAAGTATTTTTGATCATTTTGGTACAGAAATTTATCTAAAAAACACAGTGAATATGCGAAATTATAAAAGAAAATATTTGAATCAAACTCATATAAAAGATATGTTATTTCAACTTAATAGTTAAATCAAGCACTAAAATGAACCTATCAATTTGATGTTAGTTTTTCCTGCGTTCAACTCTACTCCCGGTTGGGACATCGATCCCGTTTCCCAGCCAGTCTGGCGCTACATGCAATCGTATATTACCTGGTTTGTAAAAACTTCAAGTACCCACTTATTCGTTTTCATGCGGATTTTAAATAAACAACCATGTTGAAACGAAAAAAGGGAACAGTAGCAGCTTTTGATGGCGGCGATGACGGGTTACTCAAAAAGAAAAATGAATATATTTACTAATAGTGACTGGAATTGTTATCGCTGAAGTATAAATGGTGTTTTAAAAGTGTTAACTTTCTGAACACTTCATTTCGTGTTGAAAATGTATGACAAAAATGTAAAAGTAGAGACATTAAAGACTTTTCTCTTCTCTTTTTTACAATTTTGGTGTTAATTTTGGCCTCTACCTTTCCTAACAACTACTCAATCGTGAAGTTTCACTTACTAAAAATTGCAATACTTGATATAATATTAGGTATTTGTTTCAAATGTACAACCATGTACGAGTACATATCCAAGTATAAATTCGAAATCGGTCGAAGTTAGCATACAATTTATCGCATGATAATACTTAGTTCGCTACTGTCGTGTTCTTAGTGCTACTGTCATGTTCCTAGATAAGAGTTATAATTATGCGGTATGAAGTCCCACGACCGCTTAGAACAAACCGGCATAACATCGATACAGCATAAAAAGCGCTACACCACGTTACACTTTATTAATTGTTTAGTTTAAATTTATTTAGTAGCTTACACAAGTCACGCTCGGGTATTCCAGATGAGCTAACAAAACATACTCATCCGTATTTTCAGTTTCAACAAGTCTCGTTTTATTATGCATTGGCCAGTTCTTTAGTACGTTCATCGGTAATAAAACCGCTTGTCTAATTGTTTATATTCCGGTGCATATATTGGTGCTGTATATTTTGATATTCGATTTATGCAGTACATGTGTTAGCGCTAAAATAAAATATCAATGTTACTGCATAAAACATTGCGATGTCTACTACAGATATGTTTACATTTTTTGCTATCAAACTCTACTTTGTACAGCTTGCACTTTATGACCTACATCGTTTTCATGCTGGAATAATCATTACATTTCTCGTTTATCCTCAAACGAGGCTTCATGTTTTGTGCACGTTAATTTTTTTAACGGATAAAAAGCCTGCCCTTTTTTAAAGCTAGCCATTTATAAGTTACCTTCTGCATGGCAGATGCGTTCGTGAAATAAAAAAGGGTTAACGCGACTCGACTTGATTAATACTTTAAAGGAAACTTGAGCTGCAAGTGGACTAAGCGTCGACGAAAGTTGTTTAGTTAGTTCTGCATCAGTGAGCGAGAAGAAATGACACGTTCCATGATCGCTCATAATTGAAAACGTTAAGTAGGTAATTTTAGTTCTTATACGCTATTCATTACTACCCAATTAAGTAACAAAACCTACTTGTTAGGATGGGCATCGATCCACATGACTTAAAAAAGTTTATTGAATTAACACTAGTTGCTATCTTTCGCTATAGCTCTATAATTTATACTAGCACATTATATCGCAAATACTCATATACCTTATTCATTTACCTCAGTTGATTATACTAATTAGCAGAACTCAATTGCAAACTTTTCGTAAAGATTATTTCCTACGTGATTTACCTACGTGAGAGTGTAACAGCGGCGTTCATTCTCAGATGAATAGTTGGAGCTAGTAAGCAATTGTTACCGGGGTTATACTTAGAATCGTAAACCGTTTACCGACCTAGCATTATGACTTGGTTCGTGCGCACAGCATCTAATCTGCGATACACCGGCCAGGGGTCATGCGCCAATTGCTGAAACGATCTAGAATGCGTGGACAACATTGTAAGTTTTATATAGGTATATATATTTTATGATTTTGAGGTAGCAAACGAGCATGCAGTCTACCTGATGGTAAGTGTTCACTGCCACCCTAGTCAACCTAAGACATGATTGAAGTTCTTTCTTAGGTCAACTACAAATCCGTTGCTACCCCTGAGGACTAAGTTAGAATGTTAAGAGAACTGAGGTTAAGTATGTCTCACTGATCACACCCTTCAGACCAGAACACAGCAACACGAAAACACTGCTGTTATAAGGCAGAAGTAGGTGTGATTGTGGTGCCTCCGGAGTTAAACAGTAAAAGGTTCTACCACTACTTAAACTTAGGTTTTATTGGATAGAATTTGTATTATTTGTTCATTTTAATACTATCCTTTAAGTTTTAATACTATACTTCGTTATTAATACTATATTTTCCAAACAGGTGCAGAGTGAGCCACAATACATGAAGGTATATCCGATAGACGAGAAGACGGTCATCAACCGGGCGGTGTATCAGCAGCGGATGACGGACCACTACATACCTGATACCATGGACAGCATGTACAACCAAAGTATAGAGCAGACTAAACAAAATAGCATAAGGTATGCTTTCTATACAGCACTATTTCTTACCTATTGGGCTATTGCCGCTTCAAAGGTTGGTTGGTCTTGTGATTATATTGAATGTGGACTTACAACATTTGCTCTGCGACTTTGTAAAATTTAAGTTTTCCCATACATTTACTCTGGAATTTCTTCTTTGTTAAAAGTCATAGAACAAATGTTGTTGGGATGGATGTACAGAGGCTGCCAACAAGAGGTGATGCGTTAATTTAAAATAACCCTAATATATGAAGTTAAAGACAAACTAAAACCAAGCAGAGGACACAACCTGAAACTGAGCTAAACATCCGCTAAGCCAAACTGCTGCACACCACTTCTTAAGTAAGAGTGATAAAGAAGCGAGAATGAAATATTTTTATTCATGATAAGGTATACAAATACACTCAATAAACGTCTTATATATTTATGTACATATCCGACGTCATATACATTATAGACGATATTGATCGTAGAAATAGAATAGAAATGAAACGTATGTAGTATGGCTAGGGCAGAAGGTTTTCTACCTAACTTTCATTGGATGTCAGTGACTAATACTGTTTCAATTAAGTTGCCTTGTATAATATTCAACACTACAGTGATTAATGTAAACAAAGCAAATACGCTATATGTTTTAAACATAATACGAATGTTACCTTAAGACATATGCTACTGAACAGAGCCATGATGAGTTAAAGAAAACAGGAAAAATAAAAGCAATCCAGCAAAGTAACCATTCAGGTCGTAAAATTTATTAACAAACAATCTGATTTAATACACGAATAATGTAGTAGCTTTAAACAATTCAAAACAAATTTGCATCCACGAACAACTTTAATACCTATTTGTTAGTGAAATACACACAGTCATAATGAAGCAAATAACATTTCGCAAAACGTAATTAATTTGAAGTGTGAAACCAATTCATTTAGATTAGATTTTGAGGAGAGAATAGTTAAACTAAAATACAATTGAATTTAACGTTGTCCATTAATGACCGAGATGTCAACATTTTGTCAGGCCTTCTGCGTTAAATTTTTCCTTTAGCCTAAACATTAATTTGTTTTACATACGCTTAATAGACAGGTATTCAATCACAATAGCTTACAATACAAATTTTATCAACAAAAAATAATTAATTATATTGAGAGTTGCCGCTAGCAGCTAGAGGGCTGGGGTTAATATTTTAAAAACAAAAAATTCGGCTTCAGATCTGCGGTTTCGAAGTAACAATTCTCGGTCTCATTCTTCGTATTATTTAGCCTGAAGTTTTGTTTTGTCAGTCTTTCTCAGCCCACAGAGTTGCGTGCAAAATTGTTTGTAATCAATCATGTTGTAACCCCCTTTCTGAACAATCGGCGCTTCGTCCAGAGCGTAATCGGCTTCTTTCTCCGTGAAACGATCACCCCAAGTCATAAGATCGTGGCGTATTCTGTAAACAGTGATTAATCAAACATTAAAATCTTGGTTATATTGATTGCGAGCTTTGTGCGTTGCGCTCCGTTTTGAGTTCGCGTTTTGTGTAAAATAAAACCTAATTTTTAATAAATCGTGAACGTGATAAAATAATGGAACTAAATAAAATACTTAAATGTGCGTAACACAACTTAAGAATGAAGTGACGTTTTAAAATTTAATATCAAACTTCTCTATTTGTAATAGTTGTAACAAGTTTTATTCTGTTTTAAATACATAAATATTTAATTTCTCT
>DWTF01000103.1:0-16161 GCA_018250225.1 Udranomia kikkawai
AAGGATGTAATAAATACTGCAACACACCAATCAAGCGAATACACAACGAAGTAATAATATTGAATATTTAACGATATAGAAATATGACATGTGATAATCATAACTAAGATGACTCCCATATGCATTCTATAAATGAAGTTCAGCTCAGAAAAATATAAAAGAGAATCAAACTCATTTCTCATGTTTTATGTTTAACATATTTGTTGAGGTTTTTAGTTACAAGAGGAAATAAGATTTTTCACTTGTATCAATAGCTTAAGGCTTGACTGACTAATTTATTTCAACTACGCCTAGTTCTGCACGATAATCATAGAAGTACCCTAAAAAAATAATTTGCGATGTCTCAATGACGTGATTAAAAGTAATTATTTTTCCTTAATAACACAAAATTAAAACCGAGCATAGAAACCGCCAGATCACAGCAGACCCTTCAGAGTTCATTCAAAACCCTGCCAAAAGAATAAAGGAAAAATGTACCCAAAGCAAATTAATGCTGTAGGTATTCGCTCGTCCGCTGGGCCAATGTACGGGGGAGGTTGTCACAGAGATTCGACACGCGCATCGCTCACACGGCCTGACGGACCGACTGAGTTGAGAAATTGAAACGTAATCACAAAAAACCCGTCCATGTAGCAAAGATCACTCACAGGATAGTAAACGAAAAAATCTATGTCTTATTTTTGGTACGCACAATCGCCGTAAATGTACCCGAATTCGTGTAATGAAAGTTCGATTTACAAGCGCTTAAATACCTAACGACCCGATACGGTAGGAAGGCGGAGATAATTTTAACTGTTTTCAATGTTCCTCTCCATTTCACAGACACGACCTGCCCGAGACGAGTATTTAGAGCGCTTGATAAATTGGGTCCGAAATCGATTTATGGCAGAGTCGCGCTTAAAAGAAGATGAAAAATTTACAAAATCTGCTTCCACCTTATAAGGCTTTCCCATCAATCAATGAAATTTACCTTCGAACGGCAATAAAACTTGAATTCAGAAGCGTGCGTAAATTTAGCATGATGAAAACGCACAAACAGTTCGCATTTCATAGCGATCGATGAGAAGAATTCGATGCAATAAATGATTTTTATTCAAACGTTCATAGTAGGTTAATACAGAAATACGTGGGAGGCTTTCGTCTTTTTCATTGTTCAGCAAATAAGCCTAGTGGGTGGACAAAGGCGGCATGTCGTGACGACAAGCACGTAAGGGCGCGCTTCCGCCGCGCCATGCACTCTCAGGCCCCGAGCCTCGAGCCACCTCGAGCCTCGAGCTCGACTCGAGTGCCTGTCGAGCCGAGCGCTGACGATGCCCAACGAATAGCTAAGATTATTACGCTATGCAGCTGCCACGAAATAAGATGCCACCAACTATAGCGCCGCATCGCTGAATAAAAATAGCGTTCATTTTTGACGCAATTTAACTCCACATTTTACACTTTCGCTCGAATTTCCCGAGTTTCGCGACGAGGTCTACTCTATTATTTTATTAAGAGAAGCTTAAGCACTTGCAAAACATCATTCTTCCGCTTTTACTTAACCAAGAAACTAGTTTTAAAGCTGTTTATTCGCAAAACAATCTGCCTCCGTGTAACCCGGCGTGGTATTGTTGTGTTACAGTTATAACTTACACATTGTAGCGAAAATACATTTCTTTGAGAAATGAATAATTGCGGTAGCGCGACAATCTCGCTAAACAAAAAGTTCTTTTCAACATTCGTAATAGCAGCCACGTTGCAGACCTAGTGAAGCACTATACCCTAATGTTTTTATTTAAAGACTTTTCTATAATTAAAGAAACTAAATTATAATTTTATGTTGTGGTTAGCAAGTGCTTAAACTAATGTTAAACGACAGAACGTAGGTACATATAGAACCTCAAACAAAATCTAAACCCTGTCAGATGATGCACAGTAAACCGTTACTACCTTAGAGGATTAAACTAGGCGCGTGGTATTCACGTGACAACGACGACATACCCCCTTCAATAGTAACTTTACGAGTACCTTCGTAAAGTCCGGAAAAATACCTCCCCGATCACTAATACTAGTATAATATGGTATTAAAAATAATAAAACGAAGTTCTAAAACTCATTTAGCGTTCAGACGGATACTAGTCACGTAAGAGCAAATAGATTGGTAAGCCGATATCCGGCAGTGGTCCATGAGAACGTATTCCGGGCCGCGCCGCTAGAAAATAACTCAATTAAGTTTTACATTCAAGAGTTTTCCGGACACGGATAAATGTGGTTATCACAATTATCCAGTGTTCAGCAAAACTAACGAGCTTCTCCCACGGTAGATGGCTACCGCCCGTGTTTTATGCTTCTAACTCGTTTAAAAAATTAATTATGCCGGAATTGCTTCATCGGGATAATAACGTTACTTTATCTCAGATATGTTATTACTAACTCACATCTGTGGCTTCGTTCCAAAGAGCTTTAGACTGTGCATCTGCCGGGAGAATCTTATATCCCAATTCATGTTTTGAACCCATATTAAAAAAAATGCAGCCAGAATCATAATCTAGTCGTAGAGTACCCTTAAAATTACGTAAGCCGAGGAATGTACAAGCGAAATATCATCATGGCTATGCAATATCTCAGATATCTGAGATATTTCGTTTGCGCGATCGATAATACATAAACCGACCACGCATTAGCAACACCCTTGTTGGTATTATAGACGTCGTGACCGTTAGCCATTACCATTTGCCATTTATTTACGGAGGGTCGTATGTTTCTTTACCATTGATTTGTTTGTAAAAATATAATATATGTTATCATAATCATGTCCATACATAATAATACGATTTCATTTGCATGATCAAAAATATATTTTAGGTAATCATGTTAATCTTGTGTTTAAATTGTGGTCATAGCAACAGTGTCCTTATTATGTTAAAATTAATGTTTTATTTAAACCCGTCAAGTGGTATTTTTTGACGAAATCTGATATTTAACAGTAATAGTTGTAACACTCTCAATGTAACTATTATTTTAATATTATAATATTAAAGCATACGATTTATACAAGTAACTGGGTTATTCGTGCTCCATAGTCATTATAAAGCTTGGAATATCTTCAACATTACTCGTGTATTAAATGTAAAAGCACTAAAACTCTTAGATTGAATAAGTGCGGGCTATCATCAATCTTCGGGACATGAAATTCACTTACAAGTTTTAATGTCGGTATTTTCTCTTTGATGCAACCTTCTAGCATTAAACGAGTCCTGAAGTTCTTGAAAGCGTTTTAAGGAAAGATAGGAAAACCGACAATCGAGTTTAAAACGCCAATGCTCTTTTGTTTTCTACTCTAAAATCTGTTACTCGCATTAACAGAAAAATAAAGTCTATTTCCTTTTATTTTCTTGATACTGAGCCATTATTGACGATTGTTACAGATAACTGAAGAATTTTACTCAAAGCTTACACATTATAATTTCCGATAGTCTGTTTAATATATTTTGTAAGTTGAGCTATAGAACCACACTAGATGATGCAATAATTTCTACACATTGCCAAAATATGCTTGAGACAAATTCTATGACACCTAAACTTAATTATATCAATCCGGTAGAATAAAGTGGTTATATTTGGCATAGTATTCGAGCAGCAGGGACTCACACGGGGGTGCCGTATCCAACACGCTTTGTTAATGGAAGGCAGTGGTACTTCACAGGGGGCTGTATATGCCTACAGCTTATGGAGTCAATCCTTAATAGTACAGCTTTTAGAATAGAATAGAATACACATTTTTTTTGTCGTTGATTTTCGTCGAGGTAACACTGTAGTCACAAAAATGAAGGTGATAGAATATACCTTAAGGTGTTAGAATCTTTTACGGTTTCGACTATTGACACCGCCACACCAATACCTGTATTATACCAGCAGTGCTCTTGCTGCTATGATCTGGTTTGAAAGGTGTGGTAAAGGAGACATACTTAAACGAGGCATTGCAACATAATCCTCAGGGGTAGCAACGCATTTAGGTATGGTCGACCTGAGAAAGAGGCTCGATCCTGTCTTGAATTAATAACGGATGTCCATGGACGGCAGTGACCACTTACTATCAGGTAGACTGCATGCTTATTTGCCAGCTCCCCGTAACAACAAAATTCATTATTGTAAGGATTGACACTGAATACTTGAAGAAAAAGGAGCGGTCTCAGCAATAGGCGCGGAGAATCGTAACCGCTGGTTTACAAGACGAATCTTTTTGTTGCGTAGTTCGAACTAGCGGTGGGTATGTGGGGTAGTCCTAAATTAACTAATCAGAATCTTAACTTTACTTTAAACTACTAATATACTCTAACAATTTCACAACATATAAATAATACCACTTTATGCATTATTAAATGTCGCATTCCTAAAATTGTAGTATTGTATCTTTTATTCATAGTTCGCATTCATTTTTGTTTTGCGAGATCGTTTGTATCAAGATACTGCATAGCTTTCTGCCTTCATAATCTTGCTATTTAAACTGTATAAACAACGACAGACAGTAAATATAATCCTAAGAAGATAAACTTTACGACTGTCCTTGTGCATCAAAAATCACGACTGCGAGAGTTCTAAAATTTAAAACTCGCTGAATGTAGAATAAAACTGAGAATTTGAAACTATATCGGAAAGTTACCAGTTTATTTTTGGTGAAATTGAAAAATGTTTTTGTATTCTTTACAATACATAGCAATACAAATATGTATATAACTACGTCTTTTGGTACATTAAAAAAATACCTTTAATGGTAAGACTCCATCATTTTTCATGTCTTCCAAAATACTTCCCACAAGTATTACTGTTTAAACATATGCCACTTATTTAAAATACCGACGACATCTACATACGGTGAACTCAAACTGAAATACACTCGATTCACCGCAACCTGTCGGCGAAACTTCTAAGATCAACTCGACTAACAACTGCTCATCCCAAATCACACACGCAATTGTAAACCTTATTTGTTAACGTATAAAATCTAGAATCCCCCCAAGCAGGTAATGATTTAATTCTTTGACAACATTGTTTCACAGCCACTTAAAACTTTTTGAGTGAATAACAAATCTCCTCCAAAAAGTCTATTCGGCAAAGTTAAGCCTGTTAAATTGTTTGTAGAAAGACCTTGCAGATCTCTTCAAAGCCAAGTACGACAAATGTGGAGAGAATGTTTCTTCGTGTAAGAACTTTAATGGTTTAGTGAAGATATGCAACACATTTTGTATTTTAAAAAAAAGGATGCTAGTCTCAATTAGCTCATGGTGTAATAACGCCTAATTTACCCTTTTTTTTATTAAAGTTAACGCACATAACAGAATACGTTTAGATGATAATAAAAATGTATGAGTGTAATGGTACGTTTAAATTGTTGTCATAACAGCAGTCCTTATTACTTGTATGCGTATTCTCTGTTTGATTACTTTTTTAGCATTGCATCACGGCACAGTTGGTTAATAAATATATCTTTGTCAGTGTTGTATGAATGTAGGTGTGATTGAATATCTTTCAAGTAAAATAATTTCTTCTATAATTTTATTTACTCACAAGAATTGTCATTACACTGTGTGAGAAGAATATGAGTTCCACTATACTTTTAATACTTCTACTGTGTAAAAACTATTTCAGACGTCCGGACTTTTCTTAATAAAGAATTAAAAGATTACGAGCCATAAAGCAGTTAAGGAAGAACTAAGTACAATTCGTTTGTGTCAGCAATAATAACTCGAGACAGTGAACTTACTAACACGACAATAAACCTGAAAATAATCCCCGGGAGACTCGCTCGCTTACGCCGAGGCGTGGCTGAAAGATTAGTTCCTAATGGAAGGAACTTATCAGATACAAGTTAAATTAACCCGCCGATGCGCTGTCAGTGAGACGCGATGGTATTTTTATTTAATTACTAACAGAACAGTCGACAAATCCATTTACCACAGGCGGCGTTATCTTTTGTTGTCTGCGCGTCTGTGACCAATCAATTACCGGAGTCACCAGCGGGGAGTTGATTACTGGACGCCAACTGCTGTACATTTAAAACTACTGGTCAACACTCCCTTTATATAAGTCACTTGGAGTTTGTTGCGCACTTTGTTACAAGGAAGCAACCGCTTTATTCTTACCAGCGTTCTTTTACTGCTGCCACTTTTTACTTCGACGCCGCTTAGAGTTTCAGGCGACAGTTTTATACAACTGTATCTTTGATTAATTTTATTAGTGTAACTGTGTATTTGTGTGACTTTAAATCATACTTTTGTATTCTCCTATTATCACTGATGTGAAGGATGTTTTTTTATTAGTTTATAAACTATGTGACATCGGACGTCCCTACTTGTATTATAAATAATTTTAGTATTAAGATAGTAGTATTATGTACTATCTTGAGTAAAATAGAGAAATGATGTAGGTGTATATTTACGAAGACAGGATCTTAACTGCATCCTTAAAAGACGCTGAAACGAGCGAGCAACGCATTCAGCATGAACATTTAAAAAACATTTCACTTTTTCGCCCCTTATCAAGAACTTTCATAGCCTTATGCCCAATAAATTTACTTGTCACAGTTCATAAAATAAACTTGTATTGAAAAGGCGCCAAAAGATCCCTTATCTCGGTTACAGCCGCTTTGAATAACGATCCAAAGTGTAACCCCATCGCGGCGGTTCTTTGATGTCCTTTAATTATAAAACTTTTTCTCGTAAAGGAAACCTTTTAATACCCTTGCGCCAGAAACCCAAAGCACAGCCGGACACAAACAACATGACTTGTGGACTAAAACACCACTTTTTAAGCTTAGAAATAACGAGCCCGTGGGCCTGCAAGCGGAAAATTTGGTTTTGATCCCTCGCAACAAGTTTTAAAACGTAAATACCAGTGACAAACACCTTTAATTTCATTTTGGTAAAACGAAATGAAAAGTGCTTTCACATGGCAACACCAATACTGTATTCAATCATGTCGATTCACCGTTACCCGAAATTTACCCCTTTAAGTATTTATCTACCAACCCGATCAAATATTCGCTGCCATCAAAATTTGGTCCTTATCGCAAATAGCGGCTAGGTACTTAAGTGAAGTATAAAACTAATTTTCCTAATATCAGGACTGCTAACAGAAAAAAAAACGCTGTAACTATCCGTAGGCGATCAAATGAACGTAGGCGCTGGTGTATCAATTTCAATTATCTCTAGGTGTTCAATAAAATCTGCGTAGATCCTGAATTGATTTCTAGTTGTTTCACGTTTTACGTTACACAAATAGATATTGATTAAACTATAGCAGTTTTGTTTAGTTATTTGTTAATTAGTTGTAACGCTTTTACAAAATGTATGATTTGTTGTTTTATTATTAGCGTTATTGCATCTTGTGTATTCCTGTATTTACACATCGTGGTTAAAATAATGTTATTCGTAGTATAACTAACACGATTCTTCTTCTCTCTTTTTTTTTAATTAATCTTGTCGCAAACTGCTTATTCTCCGCGTTGTTTTGAAAAATAACACTGCAGATATATTTTTACTCAGACATCTAGGCGAGGTCAGGGGTCTTTTAAAAATTCTTACCGATTAATCTGAACTTTTTGTCTTTCTTTCGTAGCCTTTGATGCAATATTTATAGTTTAAATTTACGAATCTTTATGATATTTTTTGTAGATGTGAATGCTATTGAACTTTTTTGCTTCTATAATAGTAAAAAAAAGTCCAAATAACAATTTAACATATGAACGAAATAAAGTTAAGCAGCCTAAATCACCACATTTGGCCAGATAATATGAATAAAAGTATCTGTATCAGTCATATTTCAACAGTAACGTTGGATTATAATTTTCCGAGTGTATGATAGGCGTATGTAGTCCAACTGAATAATAAATTCGTAAAGCGCTCTCGTAATAAATTCATCGCTGTATTCAAATAAAGGGCAAAAGAAAATAGAGTTGTGTGGCCACCAGCAAAGTAGGGCGCGGTGGGGCGGGCGTGGTATCGATCACAAGCTAAAACAAGCTTGCCGACTGTCTAGCCCAACACACCCTGGTGTACCACCTGAGACTGTTCCTTACAATGACCCAGTCACGATTCCCGGACATGTAGTGTTTCAACCTGTTTCGGATTTTATGAAACTACCGCGAACTACATGTTTCTGTTCTAAGCAAGGAATAAAAGTGTGTTAGTTTTAAACCTGCATAACATCGGCTATGTTAAAAAACAAGCTTGCTGACTGTCTAGCCTGCCTAACACACCCTGGTGTACCACCTGAGACTGTTCCTTACAATGACCCAGTCACGATTCCCGGACATGTCGAGTGTTTCAACCTGTTCCGGATTTTATGAAACTACCGCGATGGAACATGTTACTGGTCTAAGCACGGCATAGAAATGTGTTAGTTTTAAACCTGCACAAAATCGGCTTTGTTAAATACGTTTTGATCAAACGCAATAAAATTAATTTATATTTCCGTGATTATTATTATTTATTGGCTAAGTAGTAATAGTAAAGTAGCATTTTAGTTATATTTTTATAATTCAAAGAATAGATTGCTCAGATTGGTAGTTTATTGTACTATGCAAGGCATAGTTCAATGAAGGAGGAACCATCGATCTTTTTCATCATCATCATCATCACTTCGGTGACCATCTTACTACAGCTTAGATCTTGATGTATGTTCATAGTCCGCTTAACACAAGGTGGCATGCAATCTCGGTTTCCTTAACATGAAATATTAGAATTACATGTTATTTATAACTTGAATAAAATAATATTAGCGTGCTTTATTTACCCGTTTCCCCAGTGAACATGAATCGTGTAATATTTCTTGCAATCACACAAATTAATAGACCGTAAAAATGCATAGGTTCTACGATTACTGATTGCGAGTAATAAATCATTAAGGATAATGTTTCATAAAAGCAACATATTCTAATTCTATATTAAATATACTGCAATTTGATGCGTTCAATATTAATATATGAACAATCTTATTGCATACATTGTTTCATTGGATGCCTAAAAAATAATTGTATCTCGGTAATATCTTTCTTAAAATTGAATATCATTATGAAATAGCAAGACAGAGAGGCGGTGTCTTTCCTCAAACATTCTTTGAGAAATTCCTTAAGGACCCATATGGTATGTTGCAGTCAAATATGCTTTGTCAAAATCTGTTGTAATAGCATGGTATTTCGTCAAATGACATTCACGACTAACATAAAAACGTATTTTTAGATCGGCGCCGCATTTATAAAATAAGATATTATTTAATGGACAGAAGTGCACACGTCATAACACCTTCAATCATTCGCCACCTGGTGGAATAACTGAAGTATTAAAATCGATGTATGTACCTACAATAAATGCACGCTATTTTGCGGTAGGTATCTGTTAACTATTCTCAAACCAAGTAGGACACGGCAAACAACGAACGAACCACAAAATATTCCACCACCATCAAAACCTATTAGAGTTTCACCGCTTCCAGTTAAAGTTCTATTGATAAACTACAATTTACATTACGGTTTTGTGCCGAGCTACCTCACATACACACACGTATAGTTTGTATCGCGGCGCCGCACGCAGCCAAAAGTTTGGTAATGAGGCCTTTAGTAAATTAGTTGTGTGTAAATTGTGCTAACAGTGAGGAACTAACATAAGTTTGATTACTTGGCATTTCAAAGTGCACTACTGTTTCACACGATGAGAGTATTATTATATTACATCGTTACACCGCCAGTCATTTTATTACCAGAGTTTTTGTATTTATATGAGAACAATAAATAATAAATATTAATATGGCTGTTTAATAACCGATATAAAATGAGATATGCTTAATTAATTATATTTTTACACAGATCTACAATTAAACTGAAATAGGTATTTACGAGTGGGTTATTAAGACAGATAATACTTATGGTAATGTGATTAAATCTGCGAAACGTTGGCTAAAACTGCTTTTACTGCTTGTCTGATAAACGGTCGTTAAAGCGCCATGAAATCCCTAAATCTGCGCCGAGTCTTCTCAACGTCAATGGCTATTAACGTCCATATTGCTGGCGTTTTCTTACCACTGTCATGAATGTTCCTATGCACTTAGCTCGTCCATTAAGGCTGCAGCCTTCGCTGACGGGAAGCGACCGTAAAAATTTTATAACATCCTTCCACCACTTGTAAAGCGTTTTCAAAGTTCTCGTTGCTTTTCGCCGCGTACGTGTTTCTGAAAATAACCTGGCTTAGTACATACATAGGTATATTTTTTGGAACAAGTACCGTATTGTAAAAGAACACAATGTTGTTGTGTGGATCGAAAGGAAAATCTTAATACTGAATGACTTCTTCAAACCGAATTTGAGAAGATAAACACATATACTAAAGAAATAAAATGTAGTACTATTCAGAATGAAATCAATACCAAGCGCAGTGCTCGTAATGCCAATCTGCCAACAATATATGCTAAGATGATTTCAATCAATTCAGAAATAATAAAACAGCAGACAAGCGTTCGAAGTCTCACAATAAGCGCAGAGTCATTAGGGAGGTCGTGATTTGCGAGTTCGCTCATAGATAAGTCTAATCATAGTGCCGTAATAACTTGATTTTGACATAAAGATGAGATCTGTTCAACCCAGGATTGATAAAATTGCGGACATGCGTACGAGTATGAGGTTTCGCAATAAGCACAGTGTTATTAAGGGGGTCGTACTTTGCGAATTAGCTCTTAGATAAGTTTAATCGTAGAGGCGTAAAAACTTGATATACATAAGGATGATCCGGTCAACTCGGAATTGATAAAACAGCAGACAAGTGTTCGAGGTATCGCAATAAGGGCAGGGTTATTAGGGAGGTCGTGATTTGCGAGTTCGCTCATAGATAAGTTTAATCATAGTGCCGTTAAGTTTTACTGCCTCGCCGGGTGCATACGGTTTATTGCGGGTTAGGGCGACATTGTCAACAGATCTCGCGACGCTCTTTACGGCTGCTGAAATGTTACTTTAACGGTTTTATAGTTTTCGTCGTTTCGTCGCGCTGGCGGTCACGCTGTCCTTAATAGCCCACGCTAAGTGCTCGCTCGGGGCATTGCTGCCCTCGAATTCTTCGTATGTTTTTCTCTGGCTCGCTAGATTTCCATCTTTACGATATAGGAGCATTACTTTTTTGTTTTTATGTGCTCCGAGATCCCGCGCAGCATATTATGTTTCGAACTTGTGTTTGTTCTTGCCACAAACAGTTTTACAGCCTCGAGAACTATACACGAACCTACGGAGTTTCTTTAATATATTGCGTAATGCAGTTTCAGTTCTCGATATTTATTGCTATAAGTTCAGTTCTTTTAAAAGCCTTCACTGAAAGTTTTATCGTTTTTACAGACTTTAAACCAAACCGTTCCATAGGAAAAGTTACTAAGTGTGACGATTTAGAACTCAACATTTTATAGGTGCAACGAGTAATGTTCAAAAGAAAACAAGTAACAAATTTCTTTATTACTTCAGTTCTTTCGCTTTAAACTGCGATGAGGTCATCGTGAAAAACAGCGGAGCGGCGTTCATTTTCACTTCATTGTATCTCGAACACGAGTACTTTTTGCTAGATTACTGCAACAGAGGTTGCTTTAATTGCGTCTTCAAAGTGGCGCAAATAGATTGCTAGCCGCATTGCCACAGCTCATTTCGAGAAGTGCAATTTGTTTATGAGGTGTTTAAATTAATTCTGAGATGAAAAGTCAACGAAGCAAGGATGCACGCTGCAACGTCACGTCATCTGCAACCCTCTCATTATTAATTTGCCGGCTAATTAATTAATAACATGTGAATGCTCCGCCATTAATCAGAGCGGTCATGTCACACCCGCTGCAAGTTCAACAAAGCACTAACCGACACCAACCGCGCTCTTACAATCAGAAATATCAATGATATATAATCACGGATAGATAGATAATCACGTATTCTGACGTTCCTTTGTATACTCAACTGACAATAAATAGGATTGGAAACTACACAGGTTATAATGTAACTAGTCAAAGTATAATATGTGTTTCTATTTAATACGAAAGATATCGTTGACCGTTGAAGTTACGTACTTCGCTAGGTCCTCGTTAATATTATGCGTTTTAAAATTATAAGACTTTCACAAGGGACTAATGTAAGACTTATTCTTAGCAAATCAAAGTGATCACCAAATACTCCTGACATTTACGATTCACCAGAAGACTCTAAAATTAACTAGCAATACCCTTTAAAGCGTTTCAACCAATTAAATGAGCAAACGTAATTTCTCAAGCAATATACCGACGGTGTATTACTTAGAAACTTGTTTCCGATATGAACTCGGGTGGGAATCCTTTCAAATAGCGTTTGAGACCCGCCGCCCTCACATTGCATCTAACCAAACTGCAACTAACATGCCCGTAGGAACATTTGTATGTCCTCGCTATTTCCCAGGCCTTTGTGCGACTGGCGACATTGTAATTTTATTGTATGCGTATCCCACATACATTGCGGTAGAATATTATTTTATTGACCATTCATTTTATTTTGCAATAGTAACATCATACAACATGAACAATTCGAGCCAGTGTTACCTCCTAGTACAAATGTTCAATTGTTAAAGTTAAAATGTGAAAGTAAAACGACACTTTCTGATAGCTGAATGTTCTCCCGTAGTCTGAGTGGTCTCCCTGTTAAGAAATTTCTCTTATCGCCTTTTTCCTGCTTATATTCTCAATCCCTTATTTATATAAGAAAAAGGAATAAGACTAAAATCTTGATAGATCGTCGTCGTCGTCTTATTTATCTCTCCTGACCGTGATAGGACGACAATTCGTTTCTGATTTTTTTATCTATCGATAAATATAACCTTTATCTTTTTACAGCAGCAGCAAAAACGTCATAATGCTTAGTATACAGCAGTTGGCTAGAGACTACGATATTGTAATTACAGTTAAAGACCACCTCAGAGCTCTGTTGCGCCTCTGACATCGGAAATGCGTTCTCCAAGCTTCTTCCGCAAGCCGTTTAATTAACAATTACAACATCCAAATGTCGGTTTGTAAGACCGCGGTTTGTTGCCACTCCATGCTTATTGTAATAGGTTATTGCAGGAACCAGAATTTACTTCAATTCAATTTCTTGGTTGTGGCTTGAAGATTTACGTCGTGATTTTAAAATAATGGATCGATTTTAATTAAATGCAGATAAAATAGTTATAATATGACGTAGAACATTTTTTGTCCAGATAAAATGCTTGTTACAATCATATAAAAAAAATTAAGGCAAGAGATTATTGATGACGGATTAATTGTGAGATTTTAACTTTTATACAATGAGCAGAATCGTAGTAAGTTCATACTGTTTTGTATCAATCTATACTCTAAATATGCCTTTCTGCAAAGAACTTAAATGTCATCCATGTCGAAACTAATTGTCCTTGAGCTTAACTTGTGAAAAAGATTAGCCCACAATAGAAATGGTTAAGGGAACTTTCGCCGAGAGGTTTAATTAACAATCACAACATTTACTGTCGATTTGTTAGCGAGTGCCGTGGTCCGTATTTACGAGTAAAGAAAAATAAATCAATTCTTTGCTTTATGTAGACAAACATACAATTCTATAATAGGACAAGATTAAAGTAATTGGGAGGAAGTTTATATTGAAGTATTATGAGAATTATACAGAGCTAAAAGGACTTTTTGTATCCCAAAAATATCATAGATGCTTACCGAAAAATACAAAAAGTAATCACGGCAACAAAAGCTCAATTGTATTTATGTACTAAAGCGTACAAGAATAAAAATCTTTAAAGTACAATATAGTGACATTATTCATTTAAATTCTCTGAAGATTCTGGCAATAAAGATTCTCTGAAGGAAACGAAAGCTTTCATTAACAACAATCTAACGCAAGCCGATAAATAACCATGACATATAATAACCATTACCACACCATTCTGTAGACGTTACTGATAAGTCGAGCTCAAGTAAAACAAACTATCAGATAATATCGTCACGTAACGGTAGTTATGACGTTTCATTGCGCGCAACAAGTGAAGGCGCCGGCCTGCCGACGGGGGGTGGCGAAAGGAATTTCAATCTGGCCGTGATGAGCCAAGCACAAATTACATACGAACAGTCTGGTACAGCCTTATCGAACTATCTAGAACTGTACACAAAAATCTAAATATTTATTATTAAATAGCGAGACGTAATTGATGGGAGTCGCTTTCACGAAATGGTAATTTTTGATGTATGATATGTGTGTTACTCGTTATAGTTGTATTATCGTGAAACGCGGATCTATGACCGATTCAGTTTGTTTATAATTAGATTAGACCTTATAAAATTATTAGTAAAAATAAGCGGGATTTAAATGTTCTCTGTAACTTTACAGAACTCAGATGTACTAGTTTCTCAATTCATTTTCTGGCTGGTTATAATGATCTACAAAGGCAAAGATCTATATTGCAGCCACAAGATGCAAGCCAAAGGCTGAAACCGCTAGTTACGGATTTCGTCTCAGAAGGAAAAATATAAGCCATATCACCAGAATGGCCAAACGCCACACATCATAAACTTATTACAACATTAAAAAGAACAAACTATATGAACTTTTTAGTGTCCTAACAATATTTCCTTTTATGTTTTCATTTATTATTCAAATAATTCCTAGTTACGATGTACCGTAGCACCGAGCTATTGACTATAGCCCGTGAGTCATAAACAACATGGACTTGTTTGAACTGCGCCCGCATATGGCGTGCTGTGTAGACGTTAATTAAGTGAAGCCTTCGATATTCTTCATGTGAAAGAAGCCATGCCTGTGCATTAAATAGTTTTCTGGAAACAACTGCTGATTGCGTATGGTAACATTTAAGTTCGCTTTTTGAATTCATTTCATACGAGTTTATTTTAAAGCTAGTTGCTTTAAAAACACTTCGTTTTTACGGAGCAAATCTGTTAATAAAGGTGCTAATAAGCACATTTAAATCTCATAATAAATTATTATTACCAAGAAACCCTGTGATATTTCGTTATAATTTGAATAAAGTATAATAGTATATCAAAAAAGTACATAAATAATATTTTTCATAACAAATGTATACGTAAAAGGTAGAAATTCTATACTATAGGTTGTATTTGGTAAAAAATGCTAAAGAAATATTAATTCAGCTAAGTAATGAAATTATCGCTGCAACGAATGGAATAATAAATAACGCGATAATCATTTTATGACAGCTTCGATCAAATTAAAGCGTAAAACGACACGATGACGATTAACAAGCAACAAGTAGACTAAGGCTGATGGCTCGCACTGTTTTTCCATATGGCAAAACTGAATATATTTTCCAGCCGATAAACGTATAAACTGCAACAACGATTGAGTACACAAAGTAAGAAGGATATTGTCGAGTTCTCGCGTAAATATAAGCGAGCTGATTGGCGACGGACGAGCAACAAGTAGGCGACACGTCGGCGCCTCGCCCCCACACTGTACGCAGAATTGCGCATATAAATTTGCCGCATTTTAAAGCAATTCCAGATCTAAAATGTATAGCTTTATTTTGCTATGAATAAAATGCATGTACAAGCAATACGGGCTTTAAGTTTCATGATACAACATGGTAACGTGCCGCATTTCGAAAGATTTAAGGATAACGTGGATCATGTATTACATGTCGAATGAAACCCGCAATTTAGCTAAAATAAAGGTTTTTGTATATCTATGAGTGATAAGATGGTTTATCGTTTGAATGTTTAAACAGTTGAAGTTGGAAAACTTAGAGAATTATATGGAAATAATTACGCTTTGCTCTACAGCTCTACTCAACGTATAACTGCATTAATTCTACTTTATTACGACTCTACCCCAGTACTCGTTACAAAATGAACTTTACTTTTATTCCTTTTATTAGCGAGATTACCTATAAATCTAATTGCCTTTTCTTAACTGCTACTCTCTACGAGTTCTACGAAGCTACGAACGCGCTACGAAGATTTGTAGACATCTACGTGGCCTTAATGAAGCTCTTTCTTATGAAATCTGAAGTCTGTAAGGCTAATAAATTAAAAGATTTTATAAATTACGTAGCTATTGCCTCGGCTTTACTGGCTACACTATGTTTTATAGACCGATAACATCGCGTATTAAAAAGCTTAATGCTATTAAGGCAAAAAATGCCTTTA
>DWTF01000104.1:0-16154 GCA_018250225.1 Udranomia kikkawai
GGCTGCAGCGCGGCGCTCCGCTGCACGAGCGCGCAGATTTATATGGCCCATTAAAGAAAGATTTCACCCGGACGCCTGCATAAGTCCTGGCCGCCTTAATTCATGAGCTCCATACATTATGTGGAGGAACGCGGGGCGGAGGCCGGGGGACACGCTCGCTCCGAGTGCTCGCCCTCATTATCCCGAGCGCTTAGTTTAAGGAGCAACTAAACCCTGAATCCCACTACTACCATTAAAAACTAGCATTGACACATTATACAGAATACTTACCCATTACACCGCATTCGGTTTATCATACTCGAAAGTTGATTCTACTTCTAGTTTATAATGGGTAAAAGCATAATTTTGCTATGATAAAACCAAGTATAAAAATGAGTATGTTCCTGTGAATATAGCAAAACAAGCTTCCAGTCTGCTAATATAAAACCTACTTCAAAATCATTTCACTTCGTACTCATAGAAATGTTATTATAGATGACATAAATGTATTCGCCAACCATACTCTACCAGTTCGTGATATCATTACAGTTCCTAAAGCAATTTGTTTCATACGTGAAGAATAAATAGCGCACTTGGCACAATCAGCATACCTGTCGGAGTAAACATCGAAAAGAATATATTTTATAATAATTTAGCAAGCATTCCTTCTTTCCGAATCCTCTCAGCGGTGGCGGGCTGCCAACGCGGCGGAGCAGCGCTGCGTCGCCGCAAATGTAAATGTTTTATACAAATGAAATCGTAAAGCGAGGAGGGATATTTTTAAGGCTGTCTTTTAAGTAGGAATAATTTACGACAAAATATTAAGCCTCGACGGGACTGATTAATTCAATGCATTAACTTGCTGGCGGCTGCCGTTCGAGACGGGAGCAAAAGTAATGCTGTACTGCACGGAGCTGCAATTAAGCTCGATGTCGCCTCTTCCACAACCCGAGTTGACAGCGAGTAAGCTTGCTGTCGTTTTAAGCAACACTGTCGTGTTGGTTTATACGATGCGTCATTTTTTAAAAAAAGAATTTCCAAATGATTTAAATATCATTCGATGCTAAATCACTGTCGGATATTAACATAATTATCTTAGTTCAAACTGGCTGAGCCCATACGAATGAGAATTTTCTCTGAAATAAGAAAATTAATAATATAGCACCCAGAGTATGCTATATATGTCCTACGTAGTCCACCTTGAATATTAGATATTTAAAACACAGCAAAGTGTGTGAAGAGCTTTATTTCACGTTAAAGTGAAATGTGTAGACGTTAAGAACAAAAGTCATTTAAGCACTTCAAAGTACTAGGCGATTAATCCAGATCGTATTAGCGCAAGCGAACAGCGGCGGATCGCTCATTCTGGTCGCAAGAAGCCGTGTTCGCTGCAACAAAGAGCAACCGATTAAACCAATTTGCGGCGAGGCCAGGAGCGACAATCGGAGCGTCTGCGAGCAGCGCATTAGGGGCCGGCGCCGCTCATTGTCCGCGCGCGGCCGCACCACGCCGCACCATTAATCCGGCGTAATGCAGAGCCCCGCTGCACCGGACGCGGTAATGGAATTCCCAATCGATGCGCCGTTACTCGCGAGTCTCGAACAAAACCCAATTACATTTGGCAGCGCTTCTCGCTCCGCTGCGACTGTTTTCGTATTTCTTGCAAAGCGTCACGGAACGCCGGGCGCTGCAAAGGTAAACACGAATCTATGTCAAAGTCGGTTTCGAACTTAACGAATAAATAGCAGGGTTTACGTCGCCAGGGAAGCGTACAGTAAAAAGTAAAAACTCGCTTTAGACGACTGTCGTCGTAAGCGGCGTGTAATATGAACGACGCGAGCGGTTTAAATTGGAAAATAAAGAAAAAGGCGTGGGAGGCTCTTTTAGCGTTCATAAAGTACTCGTAAGAGGCTTAAATGAAGCTGTTTTGGAAGAGCATTTTTAAATTAAAATTTCAACAGTAAAAACGAAAAGGACTAAAGCACGAGGCTAATGGCATAATGTTTATGATTATACTGACTTCGTACATACGTTCGTACGAGTACCGGCGTGCCGCAACCAATTCGTGTTAGATTTTTAATCCTGTCACCGTGTAACTCGTGTAAATTGTAAGTAGGTATGTTTATATGACAAATTTATACACATTTATACACATTCATTGACAATACTTTAAGATTACGTTTTGGACATACATTCAAACAGTTATAGACTTATAGACATACTTATTTATTTATTTATTTTTGGAAGACTTACAGACAAATAACTTATAGTAGAAACAGCTTAATATTACAAAATTGCTGATTATATATTAAATATGAAACGCCACTGTCGCGCCACGAGGTACTGTCCACTAAATTATGGATTCAGCATTATTAAGATAATTAAAAACGATTTTTTTATTTGATATTTAAAACCGCGATGTCAATTTTATTTTCTACGAAAGCGCGGTATTTTTAAAGTGAATTTTCAAGAAGTTATTAGTGAAAAAAGTTTAGATTTATCAACGCTTAAATGCTTGAAATTGCTCTCCTGAAAAAATTGTGGTTTAAAAAATATCACGTTGTTCTTGTAAAGAGGCGATATATTTTCACTGTTCAAGGAACATCAATAGATACTCAAGCTACAACACAAAATCGACGGCACGTCACGACATCAGAAAGACCTCACCAAATCATACCATCATTATATCTTATTGTCAAATAATACCTTGTACCGCTACGGGACCCTGAGAACAGCAAGAATATTATCTTAGTCAGTGGCAAGATGGCCGGTGTCGTTACATCAACACAGCGGTGACATGGTCGCACAATTCGCGCGCAAAGTGGCCGAAATGGCGCGGGTTCGCTGCGGAAATATGACGTCATAAAGAACGGAATTAACTGAAACACTGCGCCAAGCTGCCGGACTGCCGGCTCTATTCAATTATTACCACACTTTTTATTTACGGTCGCCTCTTTCTCGAGGTAGTTTGTAATACCCAAGTCCTAGCTAAACATTTTTCAATTTTCTACCAAAGAAAATTGAAACACCAGAATGTGTGGATTTCGCCTACCAGAAAGAATTTACTGGATATTGAGATTACTCTTTGATACTCTATTGTATTTATAGGTGTAATAATGTGGAAACGGATGAGCGTGTTTGTCTACTCCGATTATACAAACTATCTACATGATTTCCATACACTTTGCACTAAGAAACTTTTATTCTTGAAAAAGGTTTAGTTTTCTTATCAGTAATGGAAAGACTCCCGCGCATATATAATTACAATCTAGAGCTCTATATACCACTATGTACTGGAATCGTATATTACAATGGCATTTTTTCATAAGGTTTCTGGGTTTATAAGTTATTGTAAGGAATTTCCATGAGCGAGTGTGGTAAATACGTACATAATTATGTATATGTAAACGCGTGCGAAGATCACGCATAATATGACACTTTTGAATACCGATTAAATTTTAATAAAACTGGGGAAATTTTAAGAAAAGAGACGTTCTGCTTGCATTTAATGAAGCGAGCGAAATGGAGCGCTGTTAAATATGCGCGAATAACGTGCGTTAATTGTTGTCGCAGGGCGCGCGGGGGCGAGGGGAGGGGTGGGGGAGCTGGAGGGGGTGCAACGTGATTTATGCACGCCGACCATTAAGTGGCAATTAGAATAAAGGCGTGTAATGAGGTTAAGAGGTCGCATTAGTTACTTGTACCGTTGCATTAAAATGTTCCTCTATAGCAATACGGGGTAACATGCTGGCGAAATTCAGGATTCTTATATGAATCCGTATCGGAGCGAAAGCCAATTTTAAAGTAATTGTGTAAAAGGTTCGTTTGAGGCATTGGTTTTCAATAACATCTTATTAACAACTTATTAATGTCGATTTAAATCATTAGGAGATACCTATACACATGGCAAAATAGCAAAAAAGGTTCTACCTAATTATATTTTGTAGTAATATTTTTAAGTATTAAGTATTTTATGCGTTGCTAAATAATGTGCGGTAATTATAAGCGGCTAGGGTAGGCGGGGAGCATGATCTATGCACGCCGCCCATTAAATGGCAATTAGAGGAAATAAAGCGCGTCGGCGGTTTAATGGCACGCTTTATTTATTCTGTGTTGAGGCGAGATGTTCTTCGCGGCTTCTTGCGACTAATTATTAAGAGACCCTTTGTAATTTTTTTTGTTGTAGCATTAACATAATTTGTTTGTCGTAAATACAGGGCCAGATTTAGAAGTGTGGAGGCTCCGGGGCAACGGAATGAGAACCAGTACTCACCATATTGTGGTGGCCTCACCCTCTCGTGTGGTGGCCCGAGACAGCAGCCCTGCTCGTCCTACACTAAATCCGGCCCTAGATATGTGTTCTTTTAATATAAGCCACAGACATTTTTCTAAATCAAATTAATTAAATTCGGTAAGAGTAAAAAGTCACAAATAGAGGATTATATAAGCTACAAGTTGCGCTTTCACGCACACTTCTCTAGAGCTATAAAATCTCTTTTGCTTGAAAGCTTATGATGATTTTTTTTCGTAACATTATATGTCCTGTGGAAAGGAATCACATCCACAACAACCAGGGAAGGTCGAAAACACACTTTTTATCTGTTTCAATGTGGTTGGCAAAAGTTTTAGTAATCAACCATGCTGCTTAACAAACCCTCATGTTCATGCCTACTGATGATGATGGTGAGTAATCATATTTCATCTATACTATGTCTGCCATTGATTGCCTGATATTAGTAGAAATATGAAACGCAATGGACAAAAATGTACGAGGAGAGACGGCCGCGCGGCGCCGCGAACATTCCCACTGCAAATAAAACTGAACAGTTTGCTCAAGAATTGGAAATTCAATAACTCCCCAGGAGCGATTTCCTCCCGACAGGCGACTTTAAAAATATGATAGATGATATATCGCGTGCTTTTTTGCCGCGGAATGGCGTTCGAGACGTTGGCGATGTTCCGATAGCTGATTTATTGGCTCGCGCGCCTCCACCGCTCTTCCGAGACGAGGTTCGTCTTCATCCTATCGAACATTGCCGATTTTAAGGCGATTACTGCTGCGCTACGCTATTATAATGTTGACAGCCAGCACGGATTTACGTCAGATACATGGTTTCATGTATACCAGTTTACCTTTTTGGACGATGTTGGGTGTGGCTGACACATTCACTCACACTTTTTGTTAAGTTAACATTAATTATCACGTCTATTTATGCAAGTGCGAAATTATAATTGCATGAACGCCTGTATATAATCATATTAAAGCTATAATTATTTAACACAGCCGTTTTCCAGTTGTTAGAATAGAATGTATTGCAGTTGTAATGCAAAGGTTTGCATAAAGTTAAATACTGTTATCGTTAAAATTCAGGTACCGCACAGTGACAATGTAAAAATTCACATTTTTTTGGATATTCTGCGAGTGTTTCCGACGCGACGGCGACGCTCGTACGTGGAAACAGGAATAAGGAGTGAATGCTTATCGTCCGCCGTCATGTCGCGCTCCCAGACATCTCGCGTAGGTACTGGATGTCTGGAACATTCATACAAACTGCCTTTCTATTTCGTTCTGGGAGAAATTTCTCTAGTTTGAACGTCATAAAATAACCTATCAATCGGCAGTTAGTTAAAAAACTTCCTTTCATGTTACTTTTCAAATGAAAATATAATCTATACTAATAATTTAAATGCGAAAGTGTGCGTGTATGTTTGTTTGTCTGTCTCTCACATTAAAACCGAGCAAAAGATTGGTGTGATTTTGAACGAATAGGTGGTAGTACGAAGTTTTTATGGAGGACTCCGCAATTTTTAAGGCAGAAAGGTAAATCTTGGTATGCTCGTTGTAGCTAAAGAACAATAAGTGCATCAATTTTTTTTGGAAATCTGTCACCATCGCCTTAAAAAATCTCTTCTCCGACCGTAACAATATATTGCTTCACGATCCATCGACGGTGGCTTTCAGCCTTTACGAGTTAATATGTACACGCAACTCATTAGTTATTATAAACGATTTAATTTGCAAATACTCATTTTAATGTAGAGAGCGCATTAATAAGTTAAGCGACACAGTTTAATAAGCGCGTTTGTGGTAGGGCGCCTCCATAACACTAACGTCGCTGGAATTGCCAAGTGTTTGTATAATCCTGATGCCGAATGTTCATGAACTTAATGAAACTATTTTGGTTTCGTATTTGCTTGCATAATACTTGAATATTATTAACACTAGAAATATATTTACGTAATGAAAGTCACATTGAACGATGCTACAAAATAAGTATAAACTAACTTCAGAAAATTACGTATACCTATAAGATTTTTCGCTTGTACCTATAGGTACATTCCACCAAAGAATAAGTTTAGGCAATGTTTAGTCCTGACTTGTCAGCCATATTTCTTTTTATTTTATTTTGTTTTTACTTACTTAACTTTTATGATTTTTATTAAACGTTTTTTGCAAAAAGCTGAAGATATATAAAGGTTTAGTTATGTAGGTATATTTTAAATGTAAATAAATACAATTGCACATTCAACGAGCGTTACACATTTAGGTAATACTTGGATCGCTGGTATCGTACGTTTGTAATGATATTTTAAATGCTCAATTTGTATAAATAAATATAATCTCATTTTGAAGGAGCAGAGAAATTGCACTGGTACATATAGTCAATTCGTCATACACGAGCTTTGAGTGACCATTTGTCTAAAAAAAACCTAACAAACGTTTGGAAAACTTTTAACTATAAGACTCACTTGCCTGGGGTACTAATCCGCACCCTAGAAGTGTGAAGCAGAAATTTTTATCCACTGTCTGCGTCATAGTACAGGGGTAATCGGCTTCCTACTAATCGATAATCGATATCTTTTTTACTTCCTTTTCACCTCCATTCCCCATTACCGCAAAGCCGGCGGAGAGCAGCGTTAAAATCACAAAGCGACAAGTTAGGGCATTAAGTATGTATAGGTTTTCCGAAGAACCTAAAGTGGCTAGACTGCGCTACTGTACTTACACGTTACGTGGCAAATAAAAATAGGTTTGGGGAACAAGATTGATGGCTTGGTCCAATGAATGGAATGTTATCATTTTAAAAAATACGGGTTTATTTTAATCGTAGTTCTCTTGATATACATATATAATATTGTAACTGTTGTATTGTAGGTGTACAAATACCAAAAAGATTTCAAGTTTATTAGAAATGTAAATGATGACTAGTAACTAATGTGTGTACTATACTGTGTATAATAATGTGTAGATACTACACTTTTTTAAACTTTTTTTCTTAATAGGATTAGGTAAGTATAAACAATAGATGTTGGTATGATAATAAGCAGTATTCAGTATTCAATACACCAAAGGAATAACCAAAGACGACAACATCTTCTTTTTATATCAAAACTGAGGAAAATGGCCACCATTTTGCAATACATCAAACGTAACGGCATCCCGAATTGGCACGTCGATAAAAACTGCGGTAGTTCAGATGGGGACATAAAAATGGGTTATTTTTATACAAGAACAAAAAAGCTCGACAGTGGCGGCTGCAAAAATATAAGGCATTTAAAACGCTACAACGATTTTAGGCGATAGTTTAAAAATGGCGCTACGTTTAAAAGTCGTTCACCGAGAACAGCGAACAACGAGCGAATGCCTGCGAGCATCGATGTTGCTGGAGCAGACTCGGATTCAGACCGATACGTATCTCTGCCGCCGCCGTGACATATTGTTACATTCTTTACGACAAACCGTTTTGACGTGCAGTGTTCGTATGAGTACGATTTTAGGAAATTGAATAGCTCCCCTAGCTCTAAATTAGGTTAAAATTGTAGAAAATTCGCAATGCGACCAGGTTCTGAGAACTGAGTTGGAATAAAGGTCTCTCGGTGAGAAACAAGTTGTGATTTGTAGTAAAACTAAAAGCAAAACTACTCATATCTTACATTTGCACTCCACTTTTGCGTTTCAATGATAATATTGTCTTTTAGAACCTTCGGAGTCAGTACCAGTATCCGTAGAACACGAATATTTGCTTATTTTGTCTTCAGTAGCAGTGATTCCATGAGGATTCAGAAGAAATGTTTTCTTATTCAATTTAGCGTCGGTTATCGGCTTTACATGGAAATATTAAATATCATTCCCTCTGCTTAGAAATATAAAATGGACTTTGCTAATAATATATAACTTTATTATATTATTAGTTTTTCCCAAAAAAAATAAACAAACAATAACTTTATTGTGCTGCTTGCAACCTAATTTTGATGAATCTCTTCCATTAATATAAGTTCTATGAACTCGATCGTTTATTACGTTACGGTGTTTAGGAAAAAGTTATATGATGATAAATGTTATATATTTTCAGACGTCTCAAAGGAACGAAGGCAGCAAATAGACACGCCTTTCCAAGTAGAAATACGTAACAAGTAAGAAAGTAACGAAACAAGGAAATTCCTAACGAATCGAACAGGATGGCGAATACATTTCACCCGTATATACGAAACGAGTGATTAAACTGCGCACAAATTAAATACACGACTTCTTGCATTCTTGAAACGTTGACGAAAGCATCTCGCCGGATACATTATGAATGCAGAAAACTTGTTAGACCGTTAGTTGCAGGCGACGCTGCGAGAGTGCGGTTAACGGGGAGTGCGCCACCGTTTATTGGATTTGTGCAATCTCCGCCCTCGCGGCAGGTAATGTGATGAACGTACCTCGCCGCTGCAGGAAACATCTTAGTGGCGCCGCCTCGGTACTTGAAGCTGCGACCCGTACGCTCCATTACCTTAATTGGCTTTCAATCTCAAACATCATCATCGAGATAGCAGGTGGCAAAAATTATATAATTTGACCAGGGTGGTACCTGTCTTACTCACGATCCTTTGCTATGCCTTTTTATGTTATTTCCGTCGAGAAGGGACTGATGCTGACAGACAAAAAGACAGACTGATACTCTTATCTTTACCCCGGCATTAAATGATATTTGGATTCGAGTAGTTATCGAAGTGGGTGTCAGAATAGAAACGCATGAGCGACGCCATCACAAACAGCATTCAAAACGAGTGCCATTGATAATGCATTCCGAAGTAGATTATTGCGCTTTAGTATAGCGTATTCGCAAGTGCACTGCGTTTGATCAAGTCGGGTCTCAATCCCGCAATGTTTATGAGCCTTCGTACTTAAAACTCCCTAAGGTAACCGAGTTTCCCACTTATATTATTCCATTTACGTCGATTATTATATTTTGTTGTTTAGTGTGAAGCTGTCTTCTTCATAGTGTCCTCGCAACTAAGTTAAAAAGCATGAATGCATTCTTTATGTTTCTTTTTAGTACATATACCAAAAAAAAATCTTGTGCAATATGATTAAGAATAAAATAGAAGAAATAGAAAGACGCAAAGATGTCGTGCCTAATTCGGGTGCGGTTGGTGACACACCAGCCTCAATATTATGTATATTGCTGCTGAATTTGCCTAAGAACCTCAGTAAATTGCTGGATTCATAAGTAAATGGGTTTCTCGCTGGAATCGCGGCTGGAATGTATCCAACTCCATTAAAAGACACATCATCTGGAGATATCCGCCGCTCAGTTTGACTAATTGCGACATTGCGATGCGTAATTGTCTCGGTAACGCGCTCTATGTGCCGCTTTTTCACGCAAACTTTCCCGGATTTGATATACAGAGTTAGAGATAGTGTTCCCATTCGTAAAAACTATAAAAACAAGATCAGAGGAGGCACTAATTTAATTGTTAATTGAATACGAGTGTATTCTTTTTTGACTCTGGTTTTTCGTTCTTAAATCTATCTTCATTGTATACTTGAGTGTAGCTTAGCTATTGTATTATTATTTCCGACAAATTTGGCTTACAGAGTATTCTATCTGATCGTAATAAAATGTGTCTTTTAACATAAATAAAAATTCTTTCGTGTAAAAAGTATGCAATCGCATGGCGTATGCTTCAACATAGCAAAGAAGAACTACTTCGATGGTACTTCAACTAGTATAAGTATCATCCATAATCCCATATTCGATTAATGTTTTTGTTGCTAACGCAATTTCATTATTTTTATTGTTTTTCTCTTTTTCGGGAAAAGGGGAGGAGTTCAGCGACGTGTATGTAGTTGCAACGAGGTGTCATTGCCGAGCAGTCGTTAGCCACACGCGGGCACGTCTTAATTAACTCCATGTTAATGAGTCACAACTGCGCCTTACAATTTGCATAACAAATACTTTGCCACCACACCGACATGTGTGTTAGGATTGAAAGTCACGAAGTTGCCTAACTAAGTTAATTTTTAATAACATTAGAAATATATTATTTTTATCGATTTTGGCTTTCATAAAGGAGGTTTTTTTACTCCGTCACTTCATTTAAATTACTCAGATAGAAAGTGACATGTTAATTATGTTATCTGAATGTGGCAGAACTATTTACAGTTCGACTGACATATTCCTGACTTGCTGATATTGCAGTGTTCGTGCTGCTGTGTTCTGGTTTGAAGGGTGTGGTCAGGGAGACAAAATTTTACTGAGGCGTTCCAACTTAGTCCTTAGGGGTAGCGACGCATTTGTAGTTGACCTAAGAAAGAACTTCGATCCAGTCCTTAGGTTGACTACAGATCAGACGGACAGTCCATGGGCGGTAGTGAGCATTTATTTAGGTGGACTGTATGCTCGTTAGCTACCTCAAAATCCTAAAAAAATTGATTACAAAGCGTATATAACCGAAACAGATGGGAAAAGCTAAAAGAGACAATTGTGACGTCAACGTTGGTTACAACGATCTTTGTTTGTAAGATGTTTTGATGTTATAAAATGATATTCAGGTAATTGTGGCTACAAACTAAGACGTTATATAATTGCGAGCATATTCTGTTATTAAGCGATAGCTCCAGTCTACTTGTAGAAAACCTTCAGATACGTATACGACGTAGTCGTGAATCAAATATGTCACCTGTCAAGATAATTTTCATCGTATGATACGTGGTATGTCGGTGAATGAGGTAAAACGAAAAAGCGACGTGCAAGCTTGATCGCCACGTTTACATTTCTACGCTTTTTCCGATCCGCTTACTACAACCTCAATCTGTTACTTGCCACCGTGCCTACAGTTAATGGACATCGAATCCTAGTGCAAACGGAATAAGGTTCACAACTAGGTCACAAAGATTTTTTCAAATCTTCGGCGCCACACTCACGTACGCCGGGTACTGGATCCGACGCAAATTGCATCCATTTTCTTCCCTCTTTGTGCTTTTGCACTTCGCGGAAACGTCGTACTCGTATAAAAGGTAACAGCCTCAGGTCTGTATTGGATTCGAGTTCACTGTTCAGAACACTTGGGGACGATCTGTTCAATTTGAATGTAGTGTCCCCAAATTCCATCCATAGTATGGGGCTTACCGCGCTTCTTTGAGCAATTTAAAATTATTGAAAACTGCTTTGGAGTCACTGAAACGTCTAAAGGTATTGTAAATAGAGTTTTATAACTTGATTTTCTATGTGTGCAATCAAGCGCCTTGCTTCCAGGACAATTAAACTTCATGCAATAGCCATATTCCTCTTAATGGTTCTAGGCATCTAATAAACGGATTACTTGTTTCTTGCATGCTCAAATAAAGTACTTTATACCTGAATATAGAGAGATACATTAATAAAAAGATACACGAAAGTGGCTGGTGATCGGATGCGCAACCACTGACTTACTTGCATGTTAAACCCGAGGTTGTGAACGTACGTCACTGGCCTAGATCTAGGGGACATATTAATGATAATAATGAATTACATCTATCATCTTTTAACTTAAATGTTAATTGGAAGTAGTGAAGAAACCGTTAAGTGACACATGAAACAATATGAAAGGTCAGTCGCGGTGAGGTTTGTCTAAGTGATTGCTCCAGAACTAGAATTGAGGAAACAGATGAGTCGGCCGATTGTTCTCGCACAAAGGATACCTTTACTCTCGGTTTCCTAAAAGCTTTATTCGTCACGAAGACAAAAGAAACGGCCTATCCTTTGCTGCAGAGTGCCTTTCGGGCCGAGGTCGTTCGCGTTTCTCACTCGTATTTAGGCGCGGTATTTCAGGGCTCATTGTTTTAAGGATCCAATTGTGTTGCCAGGATTGGAAAATGCTGTCAGGACTGACGATTTAGGGCAACATTTATTAACAATCTCAAAAAAAAACTACTTTTATCTTATCTATACATTAAATAACAATTTAAATTTTGATAAAAGTACTTCAATATTATATTTTGTTGCAAGCTTATTGGTCTATTTATATTAAGCGGTTAGCTAACAAAATAAATGTGACATTCGTCAAAGTTGTATTTATAAGTAATTAATGAACTGTATAATATCATATCCTCAATCTCATAAACATGACAAATTTTAATATGACGTCAAATGAACGAATGAGATACACTCAAAACATATCATACCAGGAAAATGACACTAAGATTTATTACTTTCCTGGAGTTTATTATTGTAGTTTGGAGTTTATTATTTTATATAATCATGGTGGCCTGGTAACAACTGTATAAGGTTCATTACTGTGCCTGTATATAGTACACATCATTACATGTATTTTCATACGTTTAGCTATTAGATCGGCTTTATAACTCGCACTTTAGTTCCTTAACCTAGGTATACCTTTTAAATGTTTCATAAGTATTGAAATTGCCTACATCTATATTTGTGATGAATAAGATGATTGTCGAAGTTAACGAATACTTTAAAGTCGGTGATACATATATGAGACTATTTGTTGAACGATTTGCAGGCTCAAGCCGTGCCCGCTGTAAATCAAATCCTAAACCCTTGGCACAGGAACCACGCGATCCTGAGGCGACTAAATCATATTTGTGGCCATTGGAAGCACCTGGGATAAAGCACTTTGGACCTTGGGAATTCGAGCTGTTTTTTAGAATCATATACATTTTGAAGGTTGTATTTCACGATATAGGATAAACTCACCAAAATAGCCCCGTAGTTTTTTTAAAGAAGACGACTTACGTCTTACGCCGGAACGCCGAAATATTGTTGCAATAATTTAGATTTTTTACAATGACAACTTTCACAAAATAAATCAAGGTATGATTTATTTTTATTGAATCTAAAAATCATAATCGTCGTCCTAGACTCACAAATAGACCTCGACTTACAAGCACCCGGTTATACGCTTAGCTTAATACTAGATTGTACTTGTATTGGCTCTACCTTTTATAAATTCATATGTTCAGAAGGAATTTAAAGTGCACGTAGTGGATGAACAAATTCAAGAAGTACTGTGGCACCGAGATTTAATCTAAGAATCTCTGGAGAAATAAATGCATTAGCTCGAGTCAACAGTGGATAACATTTTTACAAGACGTCAGAGCGTTTTAAAATGCTAAGTAGAGCTCGCTGCGCCCCGCGACGAGGCGCGGACGCGAGCCGGCGGATTCGGAAAATCCATATATATAATGTGCAAATCTGATTAAAAACTATAAAAACTTGCTTGAAATGTACTCAAAATAAGCAGGCCAGTTTTGACAGAGATTCATGCAATAAAATAAAGAATGCAAATCAACAAAGTAATCGCCTCGTTAACGACAAAATTATATTAAATTATTATAATGAAAGCAGTCGTCAATGGAAATAAGGGCACAGACGTTTAACTAATTTGTATGAAATTTGATGTTGGATTTTTCCTGGCCTTAATGGCACAGACTTCCTGCAAAATTTGTTTACGAAAATATTATTCTAACAGCTGGACCCTTATAGTTATTTTTAATCAAATTTGTTAGCGAAGTATGTGCAATTTTTGAGTAGCTTTGAATATGCATTTTTTATGTATTTACAATGTGTATGTATTACAAATATATTGAAATGTGACTAGACAAAAGCTTCAAAATCTCATGCGCATGACAAAAATACTACAACAAACAATAACAGTAACAACGACACGTAAATCACTCGTAGCCGCAATCTTAAGGACTAGGATTAGGAAAGAGCACGTTGCTTAGAAACTTACCTTATTCCGACTAAGTTAGTCGCGAACTACCATTTACGTTGAAACGTAAATGGCGGTTGGTGGCAGAGATTGCGCAAATTCAATAAAAGCGTCGCTCGTATTTTGCGTTGAGCGCTTTCAGCGCTACAACCTACAACTAACTGTGTAACGTTTTCCTGCAACGGTAATGCATCCAACATTCCGAGGCGCTTCCACCTGAACGAGACTAGATGCTGACGTGTATTTAATTTACGCCTTCCGCGAGTCACTTTACGGGAGCAGGAAACATGAAAAACAACCTTATCTCGACTTGCTAGAATACTGCTCGCCTCGACTATTTAAGAAATTTTCAGTTTAAAACCTTCTCCTTTTGTACGTATCGCGCTGAATAACTTAGTTAAGTAGGAAAACATAATGAACGGGCGAGTTCATAAAACTTGTAATAAAGGAACAGATTCATCAAAATTAGCGGCCGAAAGTTAATGTTCGTTAGTTCTGGAGGGAAATAATATGTATAACGTTATTAGCGAACCCATTTCACGGGTCGCTTGTCAAAGTACGCCGCTCGACCCGCGCGGCGCGGGCTGGGCCGCTGCTCGATAGGCAATTATCCCCAAACTGAATATAATGTGAGTTATCAACTTATTATCGGCTAGTAAATAACGATTTCCCCACGATCTTTCCTGACTGGTGATTGACACGCGAAGACGGAATTAGAACCTCTATGCGGTGATGTTATTTGTAAGAAAATGTGCTACAATTATCACGTTTTATTTAGATTCTAACGTCGTTTTGAAGACATTAATACAGAAAACTGATTGTGAAATTCATTGCTGCCCCTACCATTTTCGGCTCTCACAGAACTTTTTAAAATGTAATTCCTGAAAAAACGTACGCAATTTCTGTTATGAACATATATTACATCTTCTGGGAAATATAGCTATAAACTATAAGCTGTATAAAAATATTGATAATTTATTGTGACAGTTATTTTGCCGACACATCGTTTTATTAAATTTCCATATATTTAATTAATCCCTGCTGAATGAATTTCTAACGGACGTAGAGAGTTCTCGTTCTAAAATCATAGACTACATTCATTCGTAGCATCACTACAGCAGGTGTGCGTATTATCTTATTCATATATTTATTATGAACAAAGCGTCCATATATGTGTTAGATTATAAAAACAAATCGTGTGTAGTATACAAAAATGTAAATGAATGTGAGAAGTTGTGGTCGGCAAGCGAGCTTGAACAAAACAATGATCGCGTTAAAATATTTCCCGACGTAGCGACAGTCATCTGCACGTTATGCACTCAAGACGTCACGCTGGCGCAGCGCAAAGAAAACAGGGAAACTCGAGAGTCATCTCAGTTGGCGAGCGCCGCAGTTACTATGTAACCACTGCATGCTATGTTTGCTCGCTCCGCTACACTATGTTTGCCACTACGCTGTGCTATGCAGTGCTTATGACGTCATAAGAGGGTGTGGTGTGAACAATGACGTGTGAAGGTGGCGCCCGCGGCCGGCAAATATGAGCTCTTCAAGATACACGCAATATCTTGGGATCTACTGTATTTTCTCGCCTTGGAAGCTATCCACGGTAGGCGTGTTGATATGGAGTTAAATAAGATTCTGAGGCCAGTATGCTCACATTTATGGGGGATGTAAAAATTTAAAATAAGGTAAGAATCTAAGAAGCGTGTAGGCTTTTATTTTCACGATTTTACCTACAAAAATAGAAAATAAATCCACTATGGAGTAACAATGAGCTATTTCTCAGATCTAATTTGCGACTTTCAATGTAGATGATGTTGATATTTGTATTGATTAGTTGTATGTAACTGAATGTAAACAAATATAAATAAGTTAATTTGCGTGAATGTAGAAGGTAGGTAAGTAATAACATGAGAAAGTGACTGCAACTGCCTAATACAATATCATATATTTTTTTATGATTTTAAGATAGCAAACGAGCATGCAGTCCACCTGATGGTAAGCCCATGGACATCTGTAGTCAACCTAAGGCAGAATTGAAGATCTTTCTTAGGTCCACTACAAATGCGTTGCTAGCCTTGAGGAATAAGTTGGAACGCCTCGGTTAAATATGTCTCCGTGATCACACCCTTCAATACCAGAACACAGCAGCATCAACACTGCTGTTATAAGGCAGAAATAGGGTGCCT
>DWTF01000105.1:0-16152 GCA_018250225.1 Udranomia kikkawai
GCTCGCTCGCTGCCGATAAGCGCCGCGGAGCCGCACCACCGCCGCACCGACACCCGACGCCCGCTCCTGATTTATGTACGACGTGTCTCCTTTTTAATGAGTCCGTAAGAAGATATCTCCCCGAACTCCACAATAAATTTCCGCCGACCGACTCGCCGAAATGCCTCCGTGTCGATGCCGATATCTGCAAAGCGGACGCAGTCCCATTCCGTTAATCTGCCGAACCGAACGGCGTATCGCGTATATAAGTTGTGCTTATCTCGGGTAATGGCCGTCTATCTAGTTGATCTGCCGGTTTTATTTATGGCCATGTTTTCCTTTACACGCTCCTTCCAATTTGTGGAGAGTGAAAGGGATTGTTATGAGGCTGCCATGTTTCATAGCAATAAACATGTTTATCCAAAATAACAACATTAACAATTTCCTTTATCCCTTGTATTGCTGTTTCCTTACTATCGTATGTTTTAATATGTTATGCCGAGTGCTCTCACTCCATTTAGGTCGATTCAACTTGCAAATGTACAACACAACTATTTTAAACCCAAAAAAAAAATAACAATGATGTAAATGAACTATCTACTATTTATATTCTTTTTTTTTTAATATAGGACATTGTATTCAACAAAAATTGACGATTGTTGCAGAATAAAAATATTTCACTCTTTTGCACTCTAAATAAAGATATAAATAAATATATACAGAGATTGCATACAATAACGGCGCACAAAAGGCGGCTTTACGGCTTAAGCGATCTATCTAGTCGGAACGAAATATTTAATAACGAAACAAGCAACGCAAGCATACATAGTTACAATCAACGAATAACTACTACACATATCCGAACGATTCTCGTGGCGCAAAATTTATTTGAGTATAAACATCGAGTATCGAGCGTAGTGCGGCGAATGGGTTGCTGGGCCGGCGGCGGGTTGTTGCGTGTCCCCTCGTTACCCGCCAGCCGCCGTCCGCGCTCGTTCTGTGTAAGTAGTGCGTTCATCCTGCTAAATTTATTGCCGCTTTTATATCAGCCGTTACAGAGAGGTCCCCTTCCGTCCGTATCGGCCCGCGCGGAGCGGAGCCCAGCTTAGTGAAGTTGCAATTACGTTTTACCGGCTTTGACTATCTAACTTTAGGAGGCGACTTTTGCCGTCCATCGAATCGTAATGGAATTAGCGTTCCGGCGTTCTTTTAATTTGTGCCCTATCCTTGTTCTAAACGAATCTTCCGCCGGAGTCGTTCACCCCGCACGGAAACGGCTAAAGTCGATCAGGCTTTTGCTAGTCGTGTTGTGTTCTAGAACGAAACATTAAACTTCGAATCACTTGAATTAGAATGCTACAGAAAACGAATTCTGGTCGCAATTTTTTTCCCTATTACTAGGTTGAGCTCTTTCCACAACCAAAAAAAATTGCTACATACCCGTCACACTGCTCCAAATCATAAGACATAGATGCAAATTATTACAAAACAAATCTGATTCCTAACTTAAGATATACATATCTACCTAATTGAATTTATTATCCACGGAAACATTCAAAGAGGACAACGTGGTAATATATCACAATATCGCCCATATAATGTGAAAGCTCTAGATGGGATAACTTATAGGCACGGCCTGAGATAAAGCTGTCAATTACAATAATATATAGTTATGAGTTAGATCATAATCATAATGCATAGCTTTCTATTACTGACGTAAAACTGAACACATATTTTATTAATATCTATGTGTAGTGTTTGGTAGGAGATTAACGCTTTAAAGAATGCCACATGACATTAGTACTTTTAGTTTTTTTTACTCAAATGGCAAAAAAGTATTTAAAAAAGCAACACGTTTATTTATCAAAATCGTTACTTTTTATTGTGTAAAATTAATGTAAAATATACATTCGTTAAGATTAATGATACCAAACAAAATATGGTTACTAACTCATGTTGATACCTAGCTCAAAAGTCCGGAGGCCGTCACATACGCATAGTCATTCAAAGGAAAGGTCAACATGAATCGCTACGCTAAATAAACCCGAAAGTATAATAGAATTCATTGTTTTCCTTGTTTTATATGATTTTTATAACTCAGCACATTTTAACACACAATAAGTAGCCACTTATTATGTTCATGTGGCAAAATATTTTTTGGTTAGACTCCGTAGTAACTCCGTAGGTGTGGCGATGGTGCTTTCTGTTTTGCCATATGCAAAACACGGCCGCAAAAACACTACTATAGTGTTGTTGTGTGTTCCTAACTGTGATAAACTACCGCCACGCGTAACTTGGACCTTGCAACTTAGTCCTCAGGCGTAGTAACGTATTCGTGGTTGATCTAAGAAAGAACTTCGATCCTCCCTTGGGTGGATTACAGCTGCCAATGCGCAACAGTGACCACTTGCCATCAGATTACTGCATGCTCGTTTGCTACCTCAAAATCAATAAAAAAATACCTCTAGGTATGATGGGTTTAGTCGACATTGGACAGATTCTACTTTGGACATCATGGTTTATTATGGTCTGTCCAATGTAGAATCTGCCCATTATAGAATCTGCCCTTAGTAGAATTTGTTTATAATAAACCATGATGTCCAAAGTAGAATCTGTCCAATGTCGACTAAACCGTATGATGGTGGTGTTTTGTGGTATGCCTTATGCAGAATGCAGCAGCAGAATACTTCATACAGGAACACAAGGTGTTGCTGTGTGCTCCTTACTGTGATAAACCAGACTGACACGCTTAACTAAGTCGTTCCAGCTTAGTCCTCAGGCGTAGCAACGTGTTTGTGGTTGATCTAAGAAAGAACTTCGATCCTCTCTTAGATAACACCAGGCCATAAGCAGCAGTGACCACTTACTTTGCTACATCAATAGTAAAAATACAATTGTAGAATAAACGGCACTCACTCGTTTAATAAATGTTTATTTGCCAACATTGCCTGAACACAAATTTAATAATTTTACAGCTGTGTAACTTGTTTCATTTATGGTCGTCTAAATTCACTGCAAAATTTTCTGCTTTGTCTCCCGAATAGAAACCACAAATTAGAAAATAATATAGAATTACGAACTAAAACATCACATAAAATGATTGCTTTATCTGTCGTTCTTTCTATTCCTAATTAAGAATGACTTGTATTTCGAAAGAGCAAATTTTTAGGGAACAAAAATTCACATTAAAGAGATGAATAACCACGGAAACTTCCATTTTTGCCATACAATAATGGCAAAAATGGCAGTATGAACTAATTTAAATTAAAACTGTATCCACATTTACGATAAAGTACATTATTATGTTATTGTACTACTTCTCTATCTTTTCCATTATTTTTTAAGTTCAATAGGAATGCTTTCATTGCGACAAATCGTGATAACATCCTGGCAATCTGCTAGTATTATAAAGTCGAATGCGAGATTACAATTCCTTAACGTCATTCCATTCGGAGACAAGACTTATTTGCGACACATTAGATATCAGTAAACATGCCGGCTCCCGTGCCCGTAGCACGGCGGTATGTGCGCAAACAACGACTCATGAGTGCTACGTTATGTTCGTAGCACTTTGCTACGCGCCGAATCGTATCAATATTTCTGTTCAAACCTTTTAGACCGATGCCAAATGTTTGTGATTTGCGCATTATGTTTGCTTGTTTACATTATGCTCTGATTTTAAGTTTTATGTTTGTTTTTTGTGCAAATACCGAATGGCTGGGTTTTAGTCTCGCTTTAAAGACCAGTCTGTCGATACATTTGAAAGAAAGAATACGATATATTACAATTACGAAAAAGAGCAGATGAAGAGTGTGTATACTCCATACATGTGAATGACGATAAATGTGTTGTATATCCATATATATTCCGTCAATGGCTTAAATTTCCGTAAACAGTCTTTCAACTCTCGAATATGTCAACAGATGTGTTACGTTTTCCCTGAATTCATTTCACCAATTAACAATTATCAATTCGTAATTGGTTTCTTGATCAAAGTATGTACATGATTATGTAGGAGTATAATAGTACACAACATTACATAAAGAGTATCATTGTACATACATAAATCAGGGATAGGCTAAATCCAGTGTTGTAGTGAGCGGATTAATTTAATACGCTTCACTTCGCCCTGCAAGCGGAACTGCCAAATTATATTAGTACGATTATATAGAATTGAAATGTTGTTGTTGCTTTTTGTAGTTGTATATCTATTTGTAATTGTCTATTTTAAAATATAAAACGTATTTCAGTAGTGAGAACCCTTGTCGGGTACCTTTTTTACATGAAATATAATAATAAATTAATAGTAAATCTCGAAGGTGGTAGAACCTTTGAGTTCGACTTCGGAAGCGCCACCACTATACTTATTTCTGATTTTGAGGGTGTAGTAAAGGGGACACTCTTAACAGAGACGTTCCTCAGTCTTCAGAGTAACGCAAATAAAAATAAAACAAATGCATTAACAGATATTCTTTCTAGTGCTCATAAAATCGATTAGGTATACCTAATATTAGAGTCTAGCTTAACTTCCGGACTGTGACCAGCGGCACTGAACTGATTTTGGTTGCATAGCAACATGAGTAAATATTCTTAGGTATTGTTTTCTTGTCCAAATACTAGTTAATCTAGTTTTTTATAATAGTAACGGTCTGAAATTATTGTGTTTTATATATTTTACAATATGTTTGCGGTCTCGTCGAGTTAAATATGACTCTTCCCTTTCTTATTTTTCTAACGTATTATTGCCAAAGCAGAAAAGCCTGTTTGTGTATTAGAAAATATAATATAAAACCACTAAATAAGAGCTTTAAGCATTATTTCCATTTTTGTTACGTTTGTACTCCACAGACTATAGATGTTAATTTTCCCATCCCAAATTCCTAATTCTCCTATTTTAAAATTAACTCCGAATAATAATTCTAATTCCTCTCATTTCCTGGTGTTTCTTGTTGGCTAAGTAAGAATGCACCAATGCCAAAAAAGGAAATGAGACAGGAAAAATGACAATATAAAAATTTGGCTCTGAAAAAATAAATAAAAAGACTAAACTGCCGCCAAATCTACCTTCACTGTAGCAGATTTGTTCGGTTCCTGCACCGATGACGCAAATAATTTACGATCGCTCTGTCCGTGCATGAATATTCGACGAAGGTAACCCTGGAAAACATTTTTCATCTCAAGACGGACGCCGAGCCCGCAGGATGGATATTACTCTTAAAAGTTGAACGTCGATATATTGTTACCTCGTGTAAAATTTAATATTGACGTATGCAATGCGAGCAAAGACCTCTCTCCTCTTGTTGTACGTAGTATAACGACATTTCATAACCGGGGAAAAATTCACGGCGTATTACAGAGGTAGGCGAAAAACGCTCACACCGTAAGTGATGAGATCCGGCCGGTCGTGAGAGAACCGGTCGTCTTACGGTTTGTAATACTTTTTTACGAGCAGCTTAGGACGTAGCTTATACATATTTCGAATAACTTTATGCCCTGTTTGGAAAAGAATTACAACCGCTGCTCGTGCAGATAGCGTACGGACGTTTAAGCGAATTTATTTTATAAGTGTAAAACTTAACGCATAAGTTTTGAAGTAAATTTCTATTGTCAACATTTTATATTTGGATATATTATTTAGCATCTTTAAAGGCACCACTTGTAGTTTAATAAAACAAAATAATATCATAAAACAAATCGAAGCCCAAATCGCGAGTGGATTACACGTCGTTACGGCAACGCACGCGCGAACCGATGTTAATTCTAATATTTGTTTCGCGTGTCGACCCTCCGCTATAAAACGGGTGATATTTCGTAACGAACGCGCGTTTCGGCGTGTACGATTTGGTGGTGCTTGCATATGAAAAGTGTGGGTCAGCGATGGACGCACGTGTTGCGAACACAATCACCCGTTAGGGAACGCGGCGACGCCCCCACAAAGGTTTGATTAAACTCATAAAACTCGAGCTGCCGAGTTTCTTAGCCACGACGACTGACACGGCACCCCGTGATAGAAAAGTGGAAGTTGTACGCGCCCTACCCCTTGATCCGCCGGCCCCGTTTACCTCGCCGGCACCAACGCCACCTTTTAATAACACAGTCGAGTGCTTCCGTAGCCAAGATTAAGATAACTGCAAATATTACACTTGCGCTACATTCGTATTATGCTGCCGTGTGTATTTAATTTGTACACGTGTAGAACGAACTGTGCCTCGTTTTTGTTACGTAGAATTGTACTATATTGTATTTAAGGGCATAAGATGTATATAATCGGAAAACGATTTTTCTGACTGGTTTCGGCTTTACGTAAGATTTGTCAAGTATATGTTTTGAATCGTATGATTGTAATATTCTCCCAACAATCAATATATTCATTACATAATTAATTAGCTTCACATATATAATTTTATTTCTATTTGAAATACATCATAATATTTTTTTACACACAGGAGAAACTGTATTGGAACAAGGCAAAAATAAGTTGAAACTTTATAAGTAGTGATGTTTACATAAAACTTCCATAGATTCGTAAAAGTGTCCTTAATTTGAAAATGAATAGGAGCAAAATACATAGAAACATAATACCCACGAGTCTAATGAAAATTCATATTCTACGAAAGGACCCTTGTCTTCAATATAGCAAAGATTTACTCGTGTGTGCTTGTGGACTATGCGGGGACTATTGATATACAATATTTACTAAACTTCAGAGGACTACGTACGACGCAACTTAACAATGCACTGTAATTTTCAAAACGAGACTCGAAATACAGTATAATGTAATAATGAATGAATATTAAATGTTACTGTCTCCGAGATTCTTTATTCTACGATACCTACTTTAAGAATTCCATTTCATGTTTCAGATACGTCGCCTAATACTTTTATGTGTCTTCAATATTCCATGTTTCAGAATCCAACGACTTGGAAAATGCCGTCCCAATCCATAAAATCTTATCTTTGCCTACGTTATTTATCAAGTTATTTCTATGCTCCAAATAGTACGTATCATACATACGTTATTTAACACCGAATGCATGCGATTTACATTGTATACATTCAAATATAATTTATACAACTATTATTATATTAAGTAAGTACGTTAAAGTATCGACATAGGTACCTTATACTATCAGTGTACGTCGGCAATATTGGATGTTGTTACTTATTACCGAGTATAGAATCCGAAGGCTTACGGTGCGAGCGCGTGCACGTCAAACTTCGCTAACCGCCCTTAAGAAAGTTGGTAAAGTTGCCTCCCGTTCGGAGATGTGCTGTGTCGTGCCGCCTCGCGACGTTCCCGACCTCATGTAAACTGTAATCCCGCAGATGATGCTAGGCTTTAGCAGCTTTATATAACCCCGCCAGCCAGAAGTTACTTTATAAACGTTGCCTTTAACTACTCTAGACGCATTTATTGGCCTCCGTTGCTACTTCGTCGAGTTATTTCTCTAAGTACTATTGGGATTCTATAAGTTCCGTTCTAATGCTTTGAAGACGGTGGCGTTTTTCTCGTACTATAGTCACAGTTTTACAATCCCTAGATTCCTATGTACAAAAAGTAAAGGCTGCATTTACATAGAACTGTTAACGATATTGTATAATACTTTGAATGTCGCTTTTAAAGGTGATAGAACCTTTTACGATTCGACTCAGGAAGCACCACCGCCATACCTATTTCTGCCTTATAACAGTAGTGTTCGTGCTGCTGTGTTAATAAAGAACTTCAATCCTGTCATAGTTTGTTTATATATGTTCTTGAGCGGCAATGATCACTTCACCAACCATGAGGTCAACTGCATGCTCGTTTGCTACCTCAAAATCATAAAAAAAAACTGAAATCGATAATAAGTGTTATTCTTTCAAACGGTAACTACTTACGAGTTTTTGGTTGAAGTGGCCGTGGATACCAGCAGGATTCCGTCCTCGCACTCGACTGCGTTCGAATGGTGCTCGCGTCGCATTATCAGCCGTCACTTCGCCCGACAGGTGTCGCCTTCAGCCAACTCGAGAGTAAATTACTAGCTTCGAAGTCGCTGAATCAACTCGACTTCCTAATCGATTCTCGAGCCACTCACTTAGCAGACCGAGACACGATCTATATAAATGACTCCCGCAAAATTTGCGACTGAATCGCTGCAATCGCTATAGCGTCGTCGTTCATATTCGGGTAGAATAGCTGAGAGCATTATCTCACTAAATTAATTTCCTGTAACCGTACATATAATGTAATAATTGTAAATGTGACTGGCAAGAGGAGGATATTAAATTCATTCGGAGTCACACACATGTGTCATTTTGCACAGAAGAGTGAGTACCAATGTTACAAGACGCCGCCGGTACGGTGGTGAAAGCGAGCTGCGAGTTCGTTTTCGTATTTAAATAGGGAAATGGGAAACAGACGCAGTGAGTCGACGAAGCACTGGTGGCGTGGTATTGTTTTAATTAAAGTAATTGGAGGAGGCACGTCGAGAGCCGGCGCTCGGTTGGCATGATCTGTGCCTTGAGGATTTACACCAATTTAAGACCGAGCTCAGCGAGGCGTCAATTAATGGTACGAAGCATACTCGATTCTACTGCGAAATGCAAATTGTCTCCCTATTTATCGATTCATCTTCTGAGTGAGTAATTTTCATATTACAGTGTTAACAGATGTATTCTTATATTGGACACACAATCGTATATTAACGCCAATGCGAGTGTAAAACTGTATAACACAGTCAACAACGATAAACAACTAATATTCGTAGACCGAGTTTTTGTCGCTGCTACGTTCCTTTTCCGATGCTACAAATGCAACGACGAATATGAGAAACGAAAGAAACTGACACGAACAAAAAAAACACACCCGAAGATAAACGGAAACAGACTTGCTCATAGAGAAAAGTAGAGACGTTGTGCTACAGAAAACTTTGCGGGCAGTCACTTTTTAGTCATTCTGTTAAGATACGTTGCCCTGAGCTAACAAAATAAAAAGTAAAGACTCGGAGAAAGACGTACGGTTAGTCTTATAGTTATTGTCTATTTGTTCTAAATAAATTTACCACTGATACTTTTCAGTCTTGGATTCGATTTAGAAATTTTATACAAAGTACTTAAGTATATCCTCCTGTAGGATGGCTATTAGTCACTTTAATAAATAAATAGTTTACAACTCTTTTTAATTAGATTAAGGCTGACTGCACACATTATATCATATGGATGTCAATTATTACTTTTCCATTACACGTGCCGTTCGCTACTTTAATCAGTATTCGAACACATATTGAAATGATAAAATACGGAAGACCTTATTACCAACACTGACAGATATTTTCCGACAAAATATTCCAGACATATATGTATGTATCACATAAACGCGACTGTGATCTCATGTTTGTATTATATTTATATGTATCGAACCTGATACTTAACTAAAAGTTGTATTATATGAAAAACGTATTTTTAAAGTCTATCTAATAGTATGTATGTGATTACTAGATAAGAAGTGTTTACTTTATAATATTTGTACGTGTATCGATCTTCTACATACAAACGCTCCTTCTTCAACAGTAAGAGCTCGAATTAAGAGCTTAATGATAATTAACACGGGTTCGCGTTAAAGTCGCGGAGTGTTCTCATTGAAATTCGTTTTTACTGTCACAATATTACACATACATTGTTCAACCGTCGTAAATTTAACTTTGCAACCGCACCGCCGGTGGATTTGTCGTGTTTTTACGACTGCACAGCGTCCTACGTACCAGGCACTGTTTACATTGATATTGTGCTTTTGTGCCTGGAACGCAATACGCGTGTACCCAGAACTGTGTAGGTACTTCTTATTATTGTTTGAAGGTTATACAAGTTGTCAGTAGATGATAATCGTGAATGTGTTAATAATAATTTAACAGTAAAAAAAAATACGTGTTGAATTGATAACCTCCTTCTTTTTTTTAAGTCGGTTAAAAACTAAAAACACGCTTTGTGTCCGCGTCATCCAGCGCCAGCCAGCTTCCAATTCTATCATCAGATCAATTCGATGACACCATAATATTGCATTGTCATTGGTCCTTGATAAGTATACAAAGTTTCAAATCAATTCGACATCTCAAAGTGCGTCAAAATCATGATCAAAGATTTCCGTTACATACATAGATATATAGATAGATACAACCCAAGCTAATATAACCGTGTTAAAAAGGTGTTTTAATGTTTTGTAAACTTAAAGGTGTTAAGTTTATCTACATATATGTATATCTAAGCTATAGACTGGATAGCGATACGCCTGCTCTCCGTGATATAGTTCATGATATATACAATAGTCCGTGAAGGTATTATAAGTTACAGTTAGTAGGTAGTTAGTCTGTGTGTCTTATGACTGCACAGTGTGTTATACGTAACTACCAGACACTGTTAACATTGGTTTTGTGGTTTTGTACTCGAATCATTGTATAAGTTATTTTTAGATAACAATTGGGAGTATATGTGTAAGTTAATAATACTTTTACACGTTTTGTATTAATTGTTTAATAATTGCTATTTCGTTCGAGAATGCCAGTCCTAATAATCCATAAAAGTGTTATATTCTACTGTTACTAATCTAGGAGGCATAAAGAATGCTCGCAAAATGCGTTACAATTGACTCATAACTCAATTGAGCCATTTTATTTATATCACTATTGATATAAATAAAATGGCTCAAAATAAACATTAGCGCATTAAGAGCAGCAGAAAAAATATTTCCCAAATTATAGCAGTAATTTCAAACCGACAGAATCTTTAAGTCTGATATCCTTTACGGAGAATAGATATCAAACCTTAAGAAAGTCGCAGGCTCTCTTTAATCAAGCAAATGTTCTATTTTCGCAGCAAAGCTCGGATTAACCCTTTCCCAGAAAACTCGCTTGTACAAGTTTCCTTAAAGTAATTAAAGGTTCAAGCAATTTGAACTCTCAAATGAAATTCATAATCTACTTATCTCGAAGTATCTACAACAGAATGTTGTGCTAATAGTATTAATGTTATTAACTCTACGTCGCGTTAAGTCAATACTAATTTCGAGTTATGGTTTAAAAACTAAAAAAGAGACTAGATTCGTTCGTATATTTTGATGCTGTATTGTTATTGCTAAAAATGCAAAAAAAAGTTAATAAATGCGCTTAATGCAAGGTCTTCTTCGTTCCGATACGACGTTATCAATGAGTTGACTCGGTGTGTATTTATTGCGGTGTTGCATACTACTGTTACGAAAATTAATTTATAATCCCCGACTGCTAAAAATATTTAACTGAAAAGATAAAAATCAACTGTAAGGTACACGTTATTAAATATTCGTTACCTTCCTTATGGCGCAGTCGGGTAAATAGTACCTAATAAAGTTTCTGAAAGAACAATTAGCGTTTTGTAATACTATTAGGGTATATCAATATAAGGAAGATCTGCGTATTAAAGAGTCACAATTATTTTATGTCTTTAGTTAAATAGCATGTTTTTTGTTTGAAATTATGCTATGTGATTATTTAAGATTTATATTTATCTTTCGGAATCCGATAATTAAATAGCGTTGCTAGTCTACCCACCTACCTCCTTAAACCACCCATGCAGAAAGGACGCCCTTGTGCGGAATTGGAATTATAACGGGCTGTACCTGTCTAAATTAACATAAATTTGTGTGCAGTACGACACAACCTTGTAGATGCCATCGTCTACAATTTTACGTGTATCTGTAAGATAATCAAGATTGAAATATTTTTATTCGTTATGAAATATTCAAGCTTAGAAGTTTATTAAGTGTTTTATGAACTTCAAATACATTTTCATCAGACATAGCCTATATTACTCAGATTCTAAGGCTATGGTAGACCAGAAGAAAAAAGGCGGCGGAAAATACTCCTAGCAGTGCAAATGTACAAACTTTGGTTTTTTTATTGATATCGATAATCGAATCGATTCAGTAATTTTGGAGTCCATCGCGGACAAACAACGTACCAGATAGTTTGGATACACAAAGATTATTAATATTGAATTTCAGACGGTACGAAGTTCGCCGGGCCGCATATTCCATATATGTATGTGTTACTACATATATTCGTAGAATGGAAAGTCCTGAGGAAATTTTATTTACGTAAAAGGTCTAGGACTCGGAAGTTGACGCGTGCCCTCAGATGCGTATTTTTTGGCCACACTCCAGAATCGATATCTTCACACACACAGGCCAACGCACTGTTTGCAATAGTTCTGCAGATATTTATATCTGTTTTTCATGAGATTTCACAATTAAAGACGTAGGGTTTAATTATAATACGAGAAGACGAGAATGTCGGGACAACATTAAATTGAGTTATTTTGATTTGTTTTATAACCTCGTGAGTTTGAAAACTTTTCTTACGAAGTTTCGGTCCGAGTGTACTCGTAAGTGATATATTGTAATGGAAGGCAATAAAACGCGTCGTAGTTTGCACGCCACTGCCACAGACTTATTTTTTTCTATCCTGTTGTATCTATAGCAGCAGTGTTCGGACGTCATAGGGATAAGGCGGGTACACTTATAAAACCTATTCCAACAAGCAGCTTAGGAGCGACGTTTGTAATCAACTTCAGGTGGGATTTGTAAAAGTCGCAGAGGTCACCGATACGCGAGTTAAGTACACGAGACTGGTCACTTGATATAATTCGAACCGCATGCTGCCGGTTTTGTTCCTATACAATAATAAAGTTAGTATGCGATAAATTAAAACTGCGTCCTTGAATTAAGTGTAATAATTTAATAAATAGTGTCTATAATAAATAGTGTTCACTTTGTGTTTTCTATGGCACCCACGACACAGGAAATCCTAGTGTGGGGCTATAAGTGTGAAAGCGTTATTATTATTAAAAAAAACCTAGTAGTAGTAGTAGGCATAGTTTCAAGAAGAGAATTAATAATTAATGTAATAAACAATAGTAACCGTGGCCAATTTAGAAGGCTCTACGGCTTTTGTGCTAAATTTAGGGGTTCCCGAAATATTTTGGGCCAAAAATAGCTTAATGTCACTCCTCCTTACTAAGTGTTCTTCTACCGTTGCGTGAATCCGCCCCGTCGGAATTAGTTCAGATGATCCTGGATTAGCCGAGTGAAACAAATAAACAACAAGTTCAAACGTTTTAAACCTCACCTACGCGAAATTATTTCATACCTTAATTAATTACTATATTTGTTATATCGACAGTGAAGTTTTAATTTTATGTATTTTTTTCAAAAAAATATTTTTCTATGTATTTGTTTCCAGTTTGTGGAATTCTTGAGGATTTCAGTTTACAGGTTAAATTCGCATGTATTAGTATAGTATAAAAATCAAAGCATTTGTTGTTCTCATTTACAATACATTTAAAATATATGTTGATTAAAAACTGAATCAACATTTATAAATTAAAAAAACCTTGTTGTTTTTTGGGAAAGACGTCGATTTCGGCGCTTCAACGTCGATACGCAGATGCGAGTACATCGTTCGCTCTCTGTAGTTTCTACCCGATAGTATAAGCGAGATTCTTAGCAACGTCAAAGCGTAGAAGCGGACGATGTAGCTCAGTAGTTTTTGCTGGTCGGCAGTCGTAGAGTCGCGAAGTGGCAAAACAGAATTTAATATTCGTGAAAGGGTTAACGGCGCGCGGCAGTTGACGCGTGCCTTGCTGCCGGTTTTTTTGGCCGTACTCCAGAATCGATATCTTGGAATACGGGCCGTCGCACGTTATGCACTAATCTCGCCTAGTATCGAATGGCCGAGATAACTATTTCGGCCTCGTTATTTCTAAGCGTTGTTTTGCTGGCGGTTTTTTTTTTCGTTTTGTAACAGTTGCGGATGTTATTTGTGCGGATTTGGGATTACTGTTCGGTGGCAATTTACGGTGGGGGTATGTCGCCGCGAAGTGTATGCTGATAAATAAAAGATTCCGACTCGATACCATATTTTTAGAATATCAAAACGTGCAGGAATTTTGTAAATGCGAAAATCGTTAATGATCTTATGGACTCTTTAGAGTGATGTCGACAATATTTTATAGGGTGTCTAAATTGCTATACATGTCCTCTTTCGGGCATCTTCAAATAAGCCACACACTGCACGTTGATAAGAAACTCAATGTCATCATTATATTATTTTAAAACGCCAAAAAAACTACAAGTTCTAAAAGAAACCCACATTGATTTATTAGCCAGCTCCCCAACTAGAGCCCTGGGCGCGTTCTGAGGGTGGCTTTGTCGCAACGACTAAGCCTTAATATAATTAAGCAGGAATCACATAGGGCGACAAAGACGGACAAAGTGCCTGGAGCGCTTGTCTTGTCGTTAACGTACCGTACTTGTAGCTTAGATTAGAAAAGCTGAATTATTACGTCGGATGATCCTTTACCCGATTACAAGTATCATGTATTAAATGTCTTTTAGAGATTTCATAGATTGGCACAGAAACTCGTATTGTCAAGATATATTATTTAGAAAATAATTCTTACTTATTATCATCTTTTCTAATGAACCTAACGTCCTTATTAACATACAACAATATGCCTAAGATGTTAGGTTTGAAGAAAACTGACCAAATAACCCTTGAACATTATGTATTCGTACTCTACTGTCAGTGTGCAAAATAGCAAATCCTTCTAAAGTAAGAACATTTTCACATTATCATTTTAACCTATTTACAGAGAAATTCATGATAATACCAATGTCACAAAGCTATCGTAACGGAATAAACGATTTCAGTAGTAAAATAAAGTTCAATCGAAACAATCGCACAAACGGTCCCGTTAACGAGCTAATCACAGTCCCATGCGATTAAAGCGAACCGCAGAATGAATCGAAATATCAGTTTTAGTGTCGGGATGATTTTGCAGCGCGCTCTCAAAGATTCTCGTCGGCCATTCACGTTAGCGCCCTTTGAGAGCGGCTCGCGGCGCCGCACAGTTCCAATCACTCATTATGAGGCGTTTTTGTTTAAATATATCGCGATTTATTTGATCGATGATTACTACGAGGTTTTTTATAGCGTTCGAAGTGCTTTTAACCGGTACAGGTTGAAATGTTTTATCATCATATACGTAATATAAAATGTATAAGCAATATTTCTTTTTACTTACAATATGGCTTACAATACTTTTCAACGGATCACAAAACTGTCCAAGTTAAGGAGAAGATGAGTTGTTTTTTCTTAGAGCTGACATGAAAGCCTCCAACATTTTTTCAGATTTTTCTAACTAAACAAAAAAATCTTTGCTGCTATTATGCTGTGGTGGTGGTCTCCTTGACAGGTGGTAAAGTTTTGATGTTTTATTCGACCATAAGCATTAAAAGTCTACCGCCTAAAATATAAATTCAATATATTTTCCATTCATTAAAGAGTTGAACTGGTTAATTCTGAATTAGCTAGCTAATTACAAAGCTCTTTGCGTAGATAATATTATAAAAGGCTAGGTATTTAAGTTGTTTCTTAAGTAAAGTTAGGAACCGAAAACATTTTCGCGTAAGTACGTATTATGCTAATAAGCCGAATAGAGTATTGCTCTATCTACATACATTTCTGAGTAAAAGTCATCACAAAGTCTCTCATTTTCAATTTTGTGAAACTTGAATATCTTTCTTGGATCTATTTTCCTACCGACTGTAGATATGATACCGGCTTTTACGACAAATATCATTATCGCACTGCCAAAATATCACGTCGAAATGAAAACGTTCGAGGACACGTGAATGAATAATACATGAAAATAAATCTTTTTTGTAGACGTCTCTTTTTCTGAGAGGAATTTGCAGTAGGCAAGCATTCATTGTGCAAAAATAAATCAACTGTGGTTTCTAAAACATCTATGGAGTGTACCTTTACATCAATGTCGAGATAGTCGGTAGCGTACAGTTCAGATAGGCATCTAGACCCGACCGCGGGTTTACCCGTAAACACTGTTGAACTGTATGGAGCCCTGGTACTGCGAGTAGAATACTAAAGACAGTAACTGGTGCTTTAGATTTAGTTGGGCAGCACTACGATAAAATGCTCTTTACTCGCCTTCCTCTACTAGGGGGGCAGCCCCCTAAAGACTACCTCCGTAGACGGACACAACAGTGAAAATAAAGAACTTGCAAAACGAATATTACAAGTCGATTAGTGTTGTGAGAAACGTGCAAGTGTTAAGACAATATTAGAAGCTCACGTTTTACGTCGCTGA
>DWTF01000106.1:0-16151 GCA_018250225.1 Udranomia kikkawai
ACAACAGTACGGTAATAACTCAAAACAGCTCATTTTCGAGATACGACATTTATGCTTTCCACCGTCGATATATTCTTTTATGATTTTAAGATAGCAAACGAGCATGCAGTCCACCTGATGATAAGTGGTTACTGCCGCCCATGGAAATCTGTAGTCAACCGAAGGCAGGATTGAAGTTCTTAGGTCAACTACAAATGCGTCGCTACCCCTGAGGACTAAGTTGGAACGCCTCGGTTAAGTATGTCTATATGTATTTATTTCCTTCACTAGAATCTCGACCATGGACACAATTACTATGATGCGCAAAGTTCAACAAGTCTATAACTAAGCGAGTTTATTGATTGTCGAAGGTGTCAACGGCTCACTGTAATTATGTTGTCGTGAAATATCGCGAATACATCCTGCTTTGTTTCTGTGAAGCGTCTTCAAACGGATCTTTACTTAGAATCCTTAGTACCTAAAGTTTATTCACGCGTGCCTATGCGGCCATAGGTCAGTAGGTGACCATTTGAATGTGGGAAGATTTAATTTAAAGCGTAGCTGCTATGCTAATCAATTTTGTAACCGATACAACTCACATTTAGCAGTTGTTTATTTTACAACGTTAATCTGAGGATCTTCAATCTTGGAGACGCATTTAGAGAGTAGAATTCTTAAACTGCTGTCAATACTTCTTATAAGATGGCCGATTGAGACTTTCAGTGTTCCCCTTGGACAAAAAAATAGCAGAATTATCGGTAGTCTCCTTTGAGATAATAATAGCAAAATTATCTATAGTCCCCTTGGAGAAAAAAATAGCAAAAAGTAACATGTTAATCCCTACAAATTATAAATGTGAAAGTTGAGAGTTCTGTCTGTCTGTTAACTTTTCACACCTAAACCGATTTTGCTGAATTTTGGTATAGAAATAGATGGAACCATGGAAAAGAACATTTTATCCTGATCCCAAGCATGATCCCGGAATTATGCGGGATGTTCTTCTATACATATATTATATACCGCTTCGATCACGATGAAACTTGGTATAATTTAACTTTAACATCCTGCGCACTACATTGGGTTATTATTATCTCGGAAAAGTATATACACTACAAAACGTCCGTGTCGGACAGACGTTTCGTTCTTATAAAAAATGTTGCAATGACGTTAAAACCGCGCGTATTTAGACTCCCACGCGGATGGAGTCGCGGAAACAGCTAGTATTCTCTTTACAAGCAATACTCTTGATAGTAACATGATCAATAGTACAATGGAAAGCGTATTAACGTTTCAACCGAAGCCACAGACGTCACAATGAATTATTGATTTATAGTAGGGCTTCCGCCTTTTAGATAGTTAAATTTGAAAATCATGTGACTAAAACATTACTTATCAGTCTTAAAGCAAGTTGAATTTTAAGACTTAAACTGTGAGACTTTTTCAGACAAACTTGCTTTACTTTAGATCACATTATCGCTGAAGTATTAACGAAAGAAATGTTGTACCCTTTTCTTTACATTTGGGCACGGATTGAAGTCGTTGTACCTTCGCCTATTGATTACATCACAAGTTGAAAGTGTCGTGTCAGAGTCGTGGGGTGTAATTGTCCTCGTCTGTAAGATTTGGGGTCAAGTTATTATGGCCAGCAAACTGCAGCGTCAGTCTGAAACACCGAGCTAGTGGATTATAAAGAAAACTGTTTTCGTGCGATGTTCCCGTTTTTGATATCTTTAAAGATACTAAAACGTAGAAATAATAAAGTTGGGAACATCAGTTTATTCTGAGAAGATTTTATTTTCCGCGACGTTGCGTCGGGGGAAGACACTTAAGAATTGTGTGGTATTTAAGTTTTACTTTCGTATGCTTTTGAAGGACAATCTAGTAACATTGTTTCGTTTCGTATTGCATTCTTACAAAAGTTGAATTTTATATTCTTCAAGTCAAAAACAAATTAAACTTACGCGCTGAAATGTATGACATCATAACGTTATATGTATAATATATCATCCATTTATTATTTTCTCCCAACCTTCCCAATTCTAACATTCAAATTGTTATTGAAATAAAAATAAACGCTAAATAGAACATGTATCATATTACGTAATATTTAAAAAAAGGGATCACAAACCAATTGATTTAGGTTCTGTTCTAGCGAGAAATCGAAAGCCTCGTGATTCCGACAAGCACGTTCGTCTCAACCCCGCAAAAAATGAGAACGCTACATAACACAGCACATCAAATGTGTAATAATATAAAACAGTACATCAACTCCGTTATAAGATGAGGAACATAAACTGCTATATTACTGGTGCCATGAAGTCTGAGCGACTTCATTCAATGTGATGCCCGCAATATTTCTCGACGACGTCTCTTCGATTCCCTAGTCAATGTTGACAAATGACATTCACGTAGTTTCTGTAACGTCTACTATTTTTGAATAACGCGAACTGAGACGATGTTTCAGTTTTATAAGTACCTTCTTTAGTTGGATGTTTCTAAAATCGGTCTGAATTTATGTGCAGAGATTCTGAACTGAGTCATAAATGTTTTCAGATGACTTCATTCAGCCTTTACGGGTTCACGGCTAGACATAGTCCTCCCCTCACTTCTTTCCCATCGATTCCCTATTTAGTTTTCAAATTACTTGAAATGAAATTTATTGTATAATAATATTTGAAATTTATTTAGTTCGAGAAAGTCTTCAACCTTTCTTTTAATCCTCTATATTTATGAACTGTCTTCTCATAACTGAGGAAAATGTAGAGCATCTACCGCCACGCTATTCCAATAGCGAAAGTAATATTCATCCACAAGTGTTACTAAGTGTAGAAATATGACTTACTTCGAGATACATCTCTTCAAATTCAAAACACAAATAGCATGGTTAGCGCCGCTGCCATCGGAGCACTAAAAAACTTAATAACACTAACGTAACATGTAATTTTGGGAAAGCATCTAACGAATACCAGAAACAGTGCCAAGTGGTGTGCACTAAACATCGCCTTGTCAACTTGCTACTTGGCAACGAGTGCTTTGGGTTCGGCTATCTCGGCTGGTTAATTAAAACTGTTTGTGGGTTAAGTCCGGTAATAGTTTGGACGTACTTGAATCGTTTTGCAAATCCAAGGTCTTCGAAGATTCGGATAAACGAAGTGTGCCGTTTCATAGTTTATAAGCGACTACTGTTCAAAGTTTAGTGATTAGTGATGAACTGTGCTGTATGTTGTGGGATGTACATAATTTGTAACAATTATTTTCTATGCCTAATACCTTGATGTTTTAGAAAAAAATCCCAAAGCTATTGTCGACTAATAGAATCCTATGGAAGAATAAATTAAATTTCTTTCGGTCTCTGAATTATAGAACTAAATTTGGATAAAATAAATATTCGTGAAGATCAACGAAAATTGTCCCCTATTGAAGTATTCTGTATTTTATTACTAGATTCGTAGAAACAGCTCTTACGTAAGTACCAGCCGGAACGTCTTATAAATCCTAGTTAAAAGAAATTTGCTTTTAAAAGAACCATTTAAAGAACCTTCTTCGCTAAGCTGTTATCCTGGTATTTCGCTTTACAGCACTTTTGATGTTTTGGCGCAAACTTCGTGCAAGCCATTCTGGTTTATATTACCCTCTGCCAGAGTCGGTTTTGGTCCAAACGTGTTAAAGTTTGTCGTGCCGCATATTCGGAAGCCAGTTTCTATGTTATCAACAGTTGTAAAACTAAAGTTGTTGTACGTAGAACTAAAGATGTCGCAGCTTGAAAACAACGCTATGTTTTCAGCTCTTTTAACGTACTTTGGATACAGAATCAAGGAGTAGAAATTGAAACTAGAATTATGATTGAAATTTAGCCAGCTTATGACTGCTATTATCTATGCTATTGGCAGCAACCCTTTTTATGTCCCACTGCTGGGCATGGGTCTCTTCCCACGGAGGAAGTTCTGGGGCATACTCTGCCACCCTGCTCCAATGCGTATTGATGAAAGAACTGGTTAGTGGTCAACCAGTATATCGAATGTTTTTAGGGTTTGAACCCCCAAATGGACTCCAACGAGATTTAACGACTGCTTTTGGTCGATAACAACCAGGACCGACTGCTTAACATGGACACGGAAACGCGCTCGAAAATACCACTCTCAGACCCATCCAGTTACTGATCGCGCCCAACGTTGCTTAACTTACGCAATCGCATGCGATCTACACAAGCCACGGGGCTATGCACGCTTCATCTATGCTATTATCTACCATTAAGCTATGTCTTATACATTTGAAAGATGGAAAAACGCAAGTTGTTTTTTTTTCCTTTTATTAAATAGCTACCTATAAGTCTTGTAAATCCATCCCTATTAAAGAAAAAAACATTTTATTTGTTTCGACAAAAATACTGTAACAGTTTCTTTGAAGCAAGTGACAAGAAATTTGAATACTAAGATTCACTATTACATAAACATTTTTAGTACAGATTAAATAGATCTATTGAAGTAGAATATTGGGTATAGAATAAATTAATGGAATGACAAATGTATTTAATGACAAACGATGTATACCGTTCAGGGCAGTTAAGTTTCAAGATTAATGGAGACGGGCGGGTCCTTGGAAATAAATGATTGGGTGAAGGCTAGATAAAATCTAAACAACTTTCAACAAAGAAATGGAGCCTAAATTTACCATAGTTAGGTATCAAGAATGAACATGAAAGTTATAAAGTTACACGTACAATTAAGAAAGCTGAAGTACCCTGTAATTTCGATTAAATTAAAAACGAAAGCGAGAAAGTGTACTATTCAATATATTATGTTTACCATTTCTACCTTGTATTTAAATTAAGTGTGCAAAATGAAGTCGCAGATATAAACGTTCAAGCTACTAATACTGTACTCATCATTAATGCAACACTTAATATCAGCGTGGATATGACAGAATTTAGAGAAGTGTATCCAATAGTTCCAATTAATCAGCTAGATAGCAGCAAAACACCAATTAAATTGTCAAAAGCAATCGGTTCATTTGGCAGATAAATAAATAACGACTACCATTGTTTGAGTTGTTGGCGCTTTTGTTAATTAGCTAAACAACGTTACCAATTAGGTGCGTTCTTGTCGCGACCTCGTTTAGCTGCAAACTGCTAGTGTGACTTTGATATGAGATTACTATACTGGATGATATGGAATTTTAATGGGTTTGCAGGTTAATATTAGTTAAGTTAATTTGTTAGTATTACTGTAACAGATGTTTGGAGTTTTGATAATTTCTCCAAGTAAAATGCATTGCCCAATGAACTGCCCCCATTTAACTCTGATGAGATGATATGTTAAGGATTATCTAAAGTACGATTACTATAAGAAGAGGTTTTCGGCCTTTTCCTAAGAAGTAAATGAAAATTGTACTGATTGTTAAGAAGTGGAAGATTTCAATGTGAATATCATTTAGAAAGAAAGTAAATTCATTAACTTGATTGATGATTAAGAATATAAAAAATTCGTTTAAGTTAATTAACATAACAACTGTAAACGTAAATTTACTACTTATAATGAAAGGACATTATTTCGTTTTAAAGTACTTCATTATGTTCAACAAAGCGACATCGTCTCTTCATCATATCACAAATAAAGGAGACAATGATTTATATGTAATAATGTTGAATAAAAACGGAAAAAAATACCAATTTCCTCGAAACCACAGCAACAATAGCAGTGTACACGTCATCACAAGAAAACAGCGTTTAAACGAAATGTACGCGAATTCATATGTGATTTACATCGGAATTGCGTGGAAATAGAGTAAGTAACTCACAAGCAATATCTACTGTAGGAAGCTAATTTGGAGCGAGTAGTTTGTCGCTGATAATTATACGCCACATTCGTATTCATATGAGGACGTGTCGGAAAATACATTTCATATACATGTGGGCTTGGAAATTACGGGAAAATAAACATTCGAGTCGGCCATAGAAATTCGGATTTGGCGTGGAATTAGTTGGAGCAAAATTAGTAACGAACTATGGGCATTTAAATAACAAATAGATAATTAAAACCGGTCGGAGTGTCGTCGAATAGGGAAGATCTTTTTTATTATTTTAAGGTAGCAAACGAGAATGCAGTCCTTTCTCGTACATTCCTCCTAATGGTAAGTGGTCACTGCTTCTTAAGGATATTTGTAGTCAACCTAAGACAGAATTGAAGTTCTTTCTTAGGTCAACTACAAATGCGATGCTACTACGAGGACTAAGTTGGAACACCTCGGTTAAGTAAATCTCCCTGACCACACCCTTCAAACCAGAACACAGCAGCATGAAAACTGCTGTTACAACGCAGAAATAGGTGTGGTGGTGATTTTTCCGGAGTCGAATTGTAAAAGGTTCTACTTTTCTACTCAAGCTATGAATTAAAAAATATCTCCCATCATCGACAGCCAATCAAATGAAGTGTCACGTGACATCCGACTAATCAGGGCGCTGCAACACTAACCTGAATTGATCGTAGGACCATGAATCGCGGTAAACAATGGATGCGGCGCACACGTACAATATCCGAGCGAAGATAGGAGACAAACGGGCGTGTATCCATTGGCATAGACGGAACAAGTTATTGCCGCAATAAATTTGATCCCGATAAACAGGTTCTCGTAAAACCTTTCCAAGGAATCGTGCCTCCGCCAGCGGGCATAAAGTTTTCGATAGCCGTTTGAATGCTTAGACAAGGGTAGACAAGGTTATGGGTGCTAATCCCTATCTTGTTGTTTGATGTTTCTTTCCTTTTCGCCAAACGAATTCGAGCTAATCTTGTACATTTCTTCTACATAGAACTAAACAGTCCTTATCGTCGGTTTTATGGCGGTGTCTCATTTATTCGTATTTTTCAAGTTGGGTTTTCGTTCTATGTCGCTGAAATTGCAAGACAATTTTGAAATTTATTCCATTATCTCTTGGAGGAAGATCTTCCAAAAAATCCTTAACTTCCGAAAGAAAAATGGGTACGGACTATACAATACTGTTCCGAAAATAAAAACTCGAATGACAGTCCTACGAATTACGTAAGTAGTCTCCTGATTCCCTTAAGAAATACACTGTCGTCTTGAGACACTCAGACTCCAACATCAATGAGAAAAAAGTAAAAAGTAATAGTAGACTCGTTAACAAATGGAAAACCTTAAGACAAGATTGACAAAGATCGTGTCTAGTTTAATTCTAGAGAAAGTGATCCTGAAGGTGGTAGAACCTTTTACGGTTCGACTGCGCAAGTACCACAGCTATACATACTTCTGCCTTATAACAGCAGTATTCGTGCTGCTTTATTCTGGTTTGAACGGTGTGGTCTGATACATACTTAACCGAGCTCTCAGTGGTAGCAACTCATTTGTAGTTGACCTAAGAAAGAACTTCAATCCTGTCTTAGGTTGACTACAGATGTCCATGGGAGGAAGTGACCACTTACCATCAGGTACTCGTTTGCTACCTCAAAATCATAAAAAAACCGTTTCTTCGTTTGGGCACGCATGTATCTTGATCATAGATTTGGTATTGGTATGACAATCGACGTTTCATTTTAGTTTAAAAAATCGTGTAGAATTTTGATGTGCAACGAATATTTACGCAAATGTTATAAAAATATTCCGTTACGACATTGCATTAAACCGCTTCAGTTACAATCCATGAAAAACAAAAAGGAAAATTTTGTTCGCAACAGTGAGTTCACTTTGCATTTCTGGACACAGCTACCGAGCGAATTTAAACAAGACATTTTTTGTATAAAAGTAGATAAAGAAAGCACTATCACTTGCCTAAGTGTGAGTGAGATAGTATTTAGTGCGGCTATAAACAAATCACTTCTTTATCTGCACAGGAAGGAACGGGATCACGTTTTGTATTTTCTTTGTTCGCTTTTTAAAGCTTTTCAATGTTGTTTAGCGCGATTCGCGAGTTATCTTCGCTACATAATTTAATGACTATTTAGTAGGAAAATGTCTGTTTTTTATATTTCTGTTTTATGGTTCTTCTCCTGTAAATAAATATAAATCATTCTAATTAGGGTGAGTTTATATGACACGAATTTCGAACGAACGCGACAACCACGTGGCCACCGCGCGGCCTTTGTGAGAAATTCTTCGGTTCGTCTACCGTCTAACTTCTCAAAAGAGTGTTTTTATTTTAGATCCATGACCTCATTACTGTTCCATCAAACATGATTATTACCAATTTGTATTTGAATAAAACAATTGAGCAATTTTAAAGGGTTTGCGTGAAGTCTAGAAGGCTTATTGCAATGAATAAATTAAGATAATTCTTAACCTATTCTTAGCATAAAAACTAGTGCCTTCATCCATCGCAAAGAGTGAGATGAAAGTAGAAGCTCCAAATCCTTCTCAATAAGAGGATTTTTCTAAGAGAACCAGCGTAGTTGGGTCTGCGGAACAAAAAGATAATGCATTTAAGACGTCACCGACAAAAGACGTCTAGAAAAGTACCAGGAATTTAATCGCAAAAAGCTGAATTTTTCATACACTTAACCTCTGTCCGTTGCTTTTGCGATCATTACTGGTGGAGAATTTTCATAAAATAATAGAAAAACTATTATTTGTGACTTTCTGTTTCATAGTCGTGTAAAAAAGTTTCTTCTAAGTAATCAAAGAGACGTTTCGTATCTAATTAGTTAGTAGCGATTGTTAATAGCTAGGTTAATCAGAATTTAGATCTAAGATATACAACATTAATTGGATTCTTGTACCTATCTATTCTGGATAACATTACCTAGCTCCGGATTAAAGAGATAATGCGGAGCACATTTTTATTACAGCATACATTGTTATTGCCAACGGCAATCACATTCCTGAGGTCGTAAATCCTGATAAAACGAAGCCTAAAATTAGATCACGTTTGTTCCAGATAACCCAGTAAATGTTCCCGAGGAGACACATCACGCAAAATGGCCGACTTATAGCACTGGGCAGTCCACACTACGACAAGCTGTGGCGGCGGAAGCGAAAAAATGTTAATACCCATCTTAGCTTATTTCATCACACTACCCGTACTGACTACTAAGTTCGTTAAAGGAGACACAGCGATGGAAGATAAGACGCAACCTTTAATAAGTTCTAGAGTGGTGAGGACTAAGTATGGTGACATCCGTGGTTTCATAGTGACTCCTGAATCGAGATATCTAGAACCTGTCGAGGTGTTCCGAGGAGTGCCGTACGCTTCGCCCCCAGTGGGGTCGTTGAGGTTCATGCCCCCAGTGTCAGGAGCGCAGTGGTCGGGAGTGAAGATCGCTGAAGAGTTCAGCCCAGTTTGTCCACAAGTGCTGCCAGATATAAGAAACGAAACGGCCGTTTTGAAGAGGATATCAAAAGGAAGGCTGGAGTATTTGAAAAGAATACTGCCGTTCCTCACAAATCAATCAGAAGATTGCCTCTACCTAAACATCTACGCGCCGGCTCAAGGTAACCATGTGATTATTATTACATATCTCATAATAAGCTAAGTTGTAAACATAACTTAATATAAGATGTCACCGTCATACGCGTAACTTGGGTTTAACTGTAGGTAATTAAGATAATTACAGCACATTTAGTCTAAGGACAAGTTGACTCCGATTTAATTGAGAAATTGATATACATAAAATTGCTGATACGGGGGTTATGTTACTTTTTTATCGTTTGTAAATCTGAAGAAAAATGTAATAGGGTCCCTGATGTTTAGTAGTCATTGTCGCTTATGGACATTTTCAACACCAGAGGACTCGTGAATGCGTCGTCGACTCTGAAGAACCGTAATTCACGATGCAAATACCGTTGGTAAGAACAGAGACAACATTTAATTACCGCATAATGCAAGCCAGATAGTGAATTAATTATCGCCATCCGCAAAGGCGTAACGTTTAAAATCACGGATTAAGATAGTGGTGTTGGTAAATCAAATATATCAGGCACTTCATCGTCATTAATGGCACAGTACGAGCCATATTGTGTTCTCGTAAATTGTAAAATGAACATTAACCTGGGAGGCGTTGCTCGTAAAGCAAGAAATACGAGGCACATACATACGCTTAACTAGTACTCGGATGGAGCGATTTCTGGTTTATCAGTGGAAGCATGTGTTGTGTACAGATATATGGAGGTTGTGTGCAAGAAATCCCCAAGAACTGGAGGATAGCACCAAATGCTGGCTTGTGAGGAAAAATTGTTATATAAGGTTTCTTACTCAAACCTTAATTTCAATAAAATCAAATTTTAACTACGGACTATGATTATATGCTGAGTGAAATAGTAGGTCTACGTTAGGTAGATAATCTTAATGAAGTTATACATCATATAGTCCAAATTTTTGATGAAGTCAGATGTCATTAGCGACTAGTCTTGTACTTTTTAGACAAGATAACATAAAACCGTCCGCCAACGTAAAGGACCCGAGTTTAATTTTTAAATTTCTACTACGCTAATCCGGGCTTAATTCAGGACTTATTTTTATGGCACGAAATCAACGTTATGTAAAATTAGCTCGGATACCCAGAGCCCCTAACGACAATATAACTTGTTTACTCGACTCGAGGTGTCTCCTTGTGGCATTTTGTTTTATTACCCCTGAAATTACTTCTTTATTATCCCTTTATTTAGTGCTGTTGTTAGGTTCTAGATTTGGTTCCACTTGTGCAAAGTGGCTTGGCAACTTCTAGTACTATGTTTGAGAGAAAATTGTTTATAAGAATCACGGACCCATATTGCATTAAGAGTGTGTTGGTAATTTCACGTTGTTGATTGCACAATTATGATTTTAAAATTCGACAATATACTATTCTTAGAATTATAAAATATGTATGACGCTGAAATCTAGTGCAGAATATTTTTAACTTAATTTTATTAAATTATTATTATTCGGTGTACGTATTCTTTATAAACATACATAGTGTATTTTAAGTTGAAGTAGAACGAACTCAAAACGTAGATCCGTGGGATTACAGTATTTTAGTGCTGCTCAGACAAAAATTTGGCTTCATTATTTAATTTCCATCCCTCTAAAGGATTTAGGAGATTAAATACTTCTACTGAATTAATTTTGCTGGAAAATTTAATTATGGCTACTTGGTGACTGACCAACCTTTGAAAATTAATTTCTAGCAAAGTTTTTGACGTAGAACAAATGGGATTATTGGTAATGAGCGTGGATTTATTAATACCAAAATTAAAATATTAAGTATCTTGAGGGTAAACTATATAAAATCTATTGCTTGCGTAGAATAATGGATTTTAGTAATTCTGCATAGCTAATTTTTAGTTATTTGGCAATCTTTTTTATTTTCTAATGACTGTTCTCGTAATTTTTATTCGCATGCAGTCTTCACCTTTATATTAAAATACGCTGGTGATCTTTTTAAAATAAATAAATAAATAAGAGCTCACTCTGCTACGCTGCTTTTTACGCGCCAGCAAATTTGACAGTTTTTAAACACCAAAATTGAATCCAACAAGATTTTCCACGACTGTTATTTGTCAATAACGGCGGATAAACTAATTAATTAAGTAATATCAATTTTAATTAAATATTTTCCCGACTTTTAAGGCTAGACTGATAAAATAATACATATTTTTAGTTTTTTCATTATGACATGATTTTAACATATTTTTTGTATTATATAGCTACATTAAAGAAAATAAAACTCTTCTTACTCATAACCCCACTATGTATTATTGTCATCATGAAAGTCTTCTCTGTAATATTGTTATCGTGAAAATCACAAAGACAACTACAGATACGCCCAAACCGGGAAAAGAATTTTAAAGTCATTCAAATAACTTAAACCCAGGACCTCCCTAATGGCACTACATTATAGTGACCATTATGCTATACAGGTCATTATTGCTTATATTTTTCAATTATTTAAAAAAAATGTTCAATTATATCTTGCGATCATCGATATCTGTTCCATCGATAAGTTCCCATCCCTATAGCCTCCAGCGGTCGAGGGCGTGGCTCTCATTTTCCCCACGATAATTTATATATGCATCTTTAAATAATCGCTCTCTCCACTCTACGCCCCGTGCACGCAAACTCGCTAATTATTGGTTTTAGCTTATCTAACTAATGCCCTAATGCGCTGTTTGTTTGTTCACTTTAAAGGGACGTTTGTGACTCGAGTAATAAAGCATTATTTTCCTCATAAGCAGTGTTTCATGTTAACTGTAAGTTTGTGACTCGAGTAATATGTAAAACATAATTTTTCTCATAAATCATGTTGCTTCCTAACTATAATTTTGTGACTCGAGTAATAAAACATTATTTTACTCATAAGCAGTGTTCCTTGTTAACTGTAAGTAGTGACTCGAGTAATAAAACATTATTTTCCTCATATGTCGTATTCCTTTCTAACTCTAATTTTGTGACTCGAGTAATAACTTATTGTTTTCTCTCTACCCTAGTGATGTATAAAACATTATTTTCCTCATAAGTCGAGTTCCTTGTTACTGTAAGTTTGTGACTCGGGTAATATGTAAAATATTATTTTCCTCATAAGTCGAATTCCTTGTAAGTTTGTGACTCGACTAATATGCAAAACATTATTTGCCTTATAAGCCATATTCCTTCGACTAAGCTTGTGACTCGAGTAATAAGTCATTGTTTTCAGCATAGTTTATTCCTTATTATATTGTTGTATAAAACATTATTTTCCTAATAATTGGCATTATTTTCTTATTCTATCTTTAATTTATGTTTTACTGTCTATTTATCTAACTTCAAAGTTAAATCCTTCTGATTTCGCTACTGATACTGGTCATCTTCCGCCAACACGCATTGGAGCAGCGTGGCGGAGTATGTTCCAGGCCTTCCCCGTTGTGGGAAGAGACCCATGCCCAGCTGTGGGACATAAAAAGGGTTGCGGCCACTGGTCATCGACTTTCAGCTCCATTGTTATTCTGTATATGCGGAATCTTTAAATAGCGTTTACCTACTAACTCTTCATGTGTCATCTAAAATTTACTGTAGGTTTTCTATGGAAATAAAAAAATAAAAATAATTTTCACGGCATCCATTTAAACTATCATATGTCCAAAAAGTAGTAAAAGTAGACTACTACTCTACTACTAGTACTCTCCTATAGACTCTACTTTTAATTTACATATGTTTTCATATACCATTCTGTTTGTGTCTGATATTATAGGTTTTCTAAAGAATTATATTTATTTATCATTCATAACGATATAACACTGAGGCTTTAAAAATCAGTCCTAACTTAAGTATAGAAATAGAATACTTCCATTTATAACAATAATATTCTGTTTTATTGTCAGCGTAGAGTTGCATAATCACTAATTAGCATTCGAATGAAACGTCCATATAAAAGACATCAACGCGTTATATTAAATCAGTGCGAACACTTGGCGCCAAATGAACATTTAAATGATGAGTTAAGACGTATTTTATTGACTTTGATGTTTAGTATGGAGGTTGGAGGTAATAATGTATCCCTTATAAGTTAATAAATTGTCCAAGTGTATACTGATCTATAAAATAAGAATCCATGAAGGTTTAGCTGGAATAGAGTGCGTTAAACCAACTTCATTTATTTTCATGTACTTAATTCATATCCGTTCGTACATTTGTTTTTTGCAAATTATAAAACAAAAATAATATAACAATATTCACATCAAGTAGATAGAGATATAGAGATCACCCTATTTTTAATACAGATATGCAAAAGTTTGGCCGCAATCTAGCCTGATGGGAAACTGAGATGCGTCCTAAAGTAAAGCACGTTTGCCTAGATAAACCCTATTCACTCTTGCCTTAAAATCCATCCTTGAATATAATTGTAGTAGATTTTAAATGTAGTAGAACAATTTGTGGTTAGACACCGGAGGCAATACCACCACACCTACGAGTAATTATGCCTTAACTACTAGTAACTATTTTGTTAGTATTTTTTCTTTAAAAAGGGTAAATTGGAAATTGTGTTTATTTCTGCCTTACAACAGCAGTGTTCGTGCTGCTGTGTTATGGTTTGAAAGGCGAGGTCAGGGAGACACATTTAACCGAGGCGTTCCAACTTAGTCCTCAGGGGTATCAACGCATTTGTGGTTGACCTAAGAACTTCAATCCTTCCTTAAGTTGACCACATATATCTATAGGCGGCAGTGACCACTTACCATCACCATCAGGTGGACTGCATGCTCGTTTGCTACCTCAAAATCATAAAAAAACCCCTCCAGCTAAGCTCGGCTTCGTTTTCAGGCAGCAGACCGGGAGAAAAAAGCCGGCGGAAAAAAACTCCCAGCACTCTGTTAAAAAAACTTAACCTTAATAGACTTCCGTTTGAGACGGACCACAATTATTATTGTATTAAGTTTGTTATAGTTTTAATGTCAACCATCTTGATGTCTTTATAATGGGCAGCTCGAGCACACATTGCGGCTGTTTGACAAATGCTTGCGCTTACTATAAATTGCTACTAAGTGTTACTAAGTAATTCTGTAGAAACACCTGCTTTATTCAACTTGTTATGGGATTAACCACTTTGGAGAGGACATTTAAGTAGTACGACATATACCTAGTAATCAAGTAAACGTAGTTTGTCTTTTTATGTACCACGAATACAGACTATTTTTATAGTATGTACTATGGTGGCAAACGAGCAGTTTACCCTATGGTAAGTGGTCACTGTCGCAAGAATACAGACTAATTTTTATAATACTGTGGTAGCAAACGAGCATGCAGTCCACCTGATGGTAAGGTCACTGCCGCCCGTGGACATCTATAATCAACTCAAGATTGGATCGAAGTTCTTTCTGAGGTCCACAACAAATGCATTGCTGAGGAGTCTCAGGATCTGTTATTTGTATGGATCTGTATGGTCAACATAAACTAGCTGATCCGGCGCACTTTGTGCCTCCACGGTCCCCATCCCCGTACCCGTCCCACAACATATTTATTTATGAATCATTTTTTATGAAACAAACTCTGAATGTTAAGTGAAGGATAGGATAATACATCTATGTAAACCGCACTCAAATCGGATGAGCCGTTTCTGAGATTAGCGTGCACAAACGCACAGATAAACAGACAAGCAGCCAAAAATATTTTTTTGGTTTCTATTTTTTAAATAAAGACCCCTAAAATAATATTTTCTTACATATCTTCCATGTACAGACAGCAGTTACTTCCAGATTTATTATATGTATAGATATATAATAGATATAGATATGGTCAGACGTGAGCTACAGACGGTTTGTAAATTGAAATATACATAAATAGAGAAGGTTCTGTTCTTTAAGATTTTCAATAGATTTTAAGCATGATAACAGAACATTCTTACCAATAAATGCTGAGTTACGGTTAAAATGAATCGAAAATGATAAATAAGGTTCCCTGCACTCCGGATATTTGTTCAAAAGTTCTTTGCTTACTTTCAAAAATATTCAAATGAAATACCGGTGCGTGCGGTGGCTATATTAAAAAACTTTCGATACGATAAACAAACCGCTTATAAATGGATCGAATAGTTTGAATTCCTAGTTGTGGACCGCAAAAACATTTAATAGAATAAGTTAAAAACTCACAACAATATAATATAATTCAAATGGGTATAAAATTTTATTAAATATGTATTTTCCAGTTTTATAAAATACTAACCGATACACGTGACTTGGTCTGCGTCGCTTTATTGTATTAGTTTAAGTCATTAGTTATTCTTTTAATTTTATACATATTAACCTTCTTCCTAAATGACAGTGTCTACTGAAGAAAACCATATCAAAATCGGTTGCCTAGTTTAAAAGATCTAATGTAAGATAATTCTCCTTTTAGTTTAGCTTTAAGGATTGACAAAATTAATATTGTGGTACCTACTCAGACAAGCCAAAAGGGCCAATAGCCCAAAGGGCAACAGTTGACGATCGAGGGTTCGATCCTCACTCCAATGCAGACAAGCACACTGCTAACACAAGCTTTTAAGCCAATCTAACCAGCCAGCCAAGCTATTAGACTAGATTTTAAATTAATGTTTTTGTGGACTGAACTCAATTTTATATTATATAACGGGTCACGATTAAGCGTTTTTGTGATGCCGATATTTCGAACCAGTTGCATGGCTCGTGGTCACGGTTAAACTCCGGTGGCGGGAGGAAACAACGAAAAATGCTTAATCGTGAGTACCCGTCATCCCTACTAATTACCATATAAATGT
>DWTF01000107.1:0-16127 GCA_018250225.1 Udranomia kikkawai
ATTAGAATTAAAATAATACAATAATATTTTTCTTCATAACGTTTTTTTTATATTTTGGTATTATTGTCTCAGTCTGAGTTATGTTAAAAATTTCATGGGGAAGGTAAAGTAAAATTCATCACAAGATTCGACCCGAACAGACAAAACCCGAAAAGAGATAATAAAAACTTGGTTTAATCATGAACTATCAAACCAACAGATCCATAGGAAAGCAATCAATCTCGGATTAGGAGTAGCTACGCCTCTACTAAGACGAAATAAACAATTTCAATTATGTTCAGCGATGGATGTTTTCCATCCTCATACTGTAGGCTAATTGAGCTCAGGTTTCTCTTTGATAAGATAGACATCGCCCAAAAATGTCATCTCAATAGTTTTTCACGGTGGTCTTTATGACAACGGCCGTTGATGTTAAAACAAAACCGTGACAAAAACTGTTGTATATACACAATGTATGACAAAAGTTTTGCGACGATTACTGTTCACTACCTGTGTGCCTGTGTAGCCACCATCGCTATGAACAGTTAATATTACTGTATCTCCACGATATAAATATTGCTTGCTGACTATCTAAGGGTGAAATCAGATATGACAATACCGATTCGTATTTATCTAGATGGTTCTGAACACACTTAGCATAGAGCGATAAGATGTTAATTTTATTGTTATCGCGTGCTCTCTCAACTTTGAAAGGGTTTACAACGTTATGATTATGCTTTGAGTCATTAAGAAACATTCAAGCATAAATTCTACTCTCCCCTACCATTTCATTCATGTATATCTCGTACTAGCAATCTTGATCAGTGGTGGTTAACAACATATTAGCATGTCTTCGCTTGCGTAAGCATCCGTTCTCACATTTTTAACGTGTGAAATGGTCAGATGTGCGCGTCAGATTAACAACATTAACGCGTTTGCGCATTCAATTAATTTTCGCTAAAATCATTCATCAATTCTTGTGCTTCGTGTGTCTTGAGAAAAAAGAACACTTCCTATTTGACGTATTACTACAAATAGTTGTAGTCAGTTGGGTTTTGTTCCCGAAAGTACCCAATACCTTGGACCCTATACCTGGTATTCATGTTTGATTTCCATCCACCAAAAATATTATCTAACCCTTAGCATTATAATTAAAAACAATGCGATAGACAAAAAATAAGCAAGCAAAAACCCAAAAAACGAAATAAAAAAAATACAAAACATATACATAAAATAAAATAGGAAGGTTATAATCCCAATGTAAGGCTACCAAAGAAAAGAAAGTGCAAACTAAACAAAACATTAAACACATAAATCCCGCATGTATCCACCCGACACGGCTGAAGCACGTCAGAGAGTATATTGTATACAAATTAGAAAGACAAAAAAAAAAAAACAAAACCCACGTTTATAGAAAAAAAAAATTAGAGAAAAAAAGGATGTTCACCTGACTTACCGTTCTCCCACGCTGCCTCCTTCGTCTTCAAGAGCGCGGCCAGACCGATGTTGTCTTTGGGCATCACCCGGTTGAGCATGTTGTCTGAGCCCTCGCTGTTCGCCATCGCGAGCTGATTGAATTCTATTAGGTGTTCCTTTACTAATGCGAACCTAGAAGTACATTTCAGTTTTTTGTTCCGTGTCATCATTGGAATATCGAAGGTCGATCGGTGGAAGAAGTTGGTGTTGTGTTGGAAAAACTTTTATTTTTTTTTTCTTGTAAAAACTTTTATTGTAGTGTAATAAGTACGGTGTTATTTCAGCAATAACCTAATCTACCATACCACATATAGGTACTAATGTATTTCAAACGACAATCTTCGTATTCAAAAATAGCAATGCATCTAAGATCGATTTGAAATAAAAATCCTGTTCAATTTCGGTTTGTTAAATATTTGATATAGCAAGGAGGAATTTGGTTCAAAGTTTTTTGAATACAATTCGTCTTTCATAAGTTTGTACTAGACTCGTAATAATGGATGAACGAATCTTTCATATCGCTATACATGTAATGAGTTTAAGGTATTATATCTTACTTGGCAGATCTAAAGAAGATAGCGCATCCATCCACGTATTTCCTTTCCGATTCGGACATGGTCTTGGCGCGCGATTTTGGTGAGAATATGCCGTCGTATCCATCCTGTTTCAACTCTGGCAAGAAAAAATTATAAAACTGGTCCGTCTCCACTTCCTGAAAACACAGAAAATACGTATACAAAACCCATACAAATGTTGTCGTCTCTTCCATTCATCCAGCTCGTAAGAGTAGGGTAATGCTCTTGATGAGTCGGATAATAGGTTCGCATGGATACTGTACGTACGAACGGCAAACCTATGCACGTATACATGGAAATAAACAACGAATACTAACTACGACGTCGTTATACAAAGGTCTTCCGACTGGTGGAGCCGCAGTGATCGATGGCGCAGCAGAGGCGCCATTCAACTGAACATCTCGCATGCTCCTAGAGGGCACATCACACCGCACCGGCCGACATTGACAGATTATTTAATGGGATACAATTGTGGTGTACGCCGCGCCCGCCTCACTATACGCTCTAGATGTTCCAATCTTTTAGATTAATGGAGTGTTTACTGGATACGTAATGGTCAGTTAGGAGCAAATACATCTTCGGCTTCGGACCTCACACGCACAGTCGTGATAAATATCGCTTTCAATTTCCAAACGGTGACTTTAACGATACAAGCTTTTATAATATTTGTCAAAATATACTGATCGGATTTATTTTTGGATATGATTCTTTTTTCATCAGTAACGATAAAAATCCAACGATTTAGATTTGAGGTATAACAGTATAAAGATCATAATTTGTTTCGTACACCATTTTTCTTTAAAAGAAAAATTATTAAGATAAGAATTACTTTATAAGTTTATTTGTCGTAACCGTCTCAAAGGAGCGTAAACTTCGTTAATCCGTACTTGTCAAACTATCGTATATTAAACAAACTACAAATAAATGTTCACATAAATATGCTATACATAGAATTTCAATGCAGAGTGCATAATTGCAATATATAATACTATTCAAAGATTGGACCGTGTAGAGTAGCACGCGACCACCTACGCGCAATTATTTGGAATAGACCAAGTTTCAACAATGACGAACGCGTGAATCGCATGTGGAATCTCGATGGTAGCCGCAAGCAGTATTTACGATTCAGGAAATGTCACCACCATATTCAATTCAGTTCTAAAATATTATCGAGACTCACTATAGCAGCAACCAAGTGACATAGGTATTAAAGTTTATCAAAAACACACATTACCTGTAAGCTAATGATATCGGCAGAGTAGTGTCTGATCTCGTCCAGAATTCCCTTCTTCCTGTAGTCCCACTCCAACGCCCAACTGGGACAATAACCGTACATCTGTCTTGTCGCGTATTTGTCACAGAGCACGTTGTAGCACATTACCGTGAAAATACCTGAAACAATAAATTGTGCCCCTTTTAGGAAGTCAGTAATAAGCACAACACCGGAGTGCGAGGCGTAGAAAATACAAGTTCCCTGAATTACATCAATAGATAACAACCGAGAGCGAGGAGCAGGCAGTTTCTATTTCTATACAATCGTCCCCATTCAATTCGCAATCACATGTCAAGCGGACATCAGACGAGATGCCAATTAGCTATCGCTGAAGCTTTGTTACAGTCGCGCGGGACCTGTCGCGTGACAGATAAAACTTGTTCCAATTAAGAGGAGACTCATATTACGCTCTACATGCGTTGCGTACGCTCGCTCGCATTTTGCTGGCACGCGACACAATAGCTTTTGTTTTTATAATCTCAGCGGCATCCACGCTTATATCGTGACTGCACGTCTCATCTCGCCGTAATGACTACGACTTCACGCTCATATCCTTTTCTGTACAGAATGTAAATGAGCCGTTTAGTAGCCGCTCTAACAGTCGTGGCAAGCACCCGCGAGCTAGTCGTGTGGTGTGCATTAGGATCAACGTTGATGACGAGGAAATAGCTCGATCGTTCACTGGTATGAGTGTGGACGGATCAACAACTACCCTTCGTATTATGCAATCGCTAAATAGAGTCATACGAACAGGCCGTTCGAGTTTATTGGGTGCGGAGTGTAAATGGCTCGGAAGTGGTTACGAGGTATGAATTGGGCGTGATGAACATCTCGGGCGGCGGCGACGGACTCATTTCGCCGTATCCACTTATTACGTAAACTAACGTGGCACGACTGTGCTCTCTCACGCTCCACACCATTATCGCAGATTTATGCGGACGCGGCGCGCTCGCACCCGTCTTATTATCCGGATCAAAAGGCTCGCGCGAGGATGAGGCCGCTCGTCTAAATGCCGACTTCGTGGAAGTCCTTGGCGAAGCAATTATCGGGATTTTATCCTGCTCGATCACAGTCAATCATTCGACAAAGAAGGGGAGGAGACAAAGCGACTAGGACGGCTGGAAGGACAAGACAATGCCCGAGATCGGGCCGCGAGCCGTGGTCAGGACAAATTGATAAAGATCGCGAGGCGAGCTCGCACTCATGCTAATCGGCGCGGAGTCAACGTCACCCGGTGTCGAACGGCTACGATCAATACGGCCGCAGCACGTGCTTTAACCGGGTCCATTGTATGCCCGATGCGTCGCGTGGCGACGGGCCGCACATGCCAAACGTCGCGAAACAATGCGCGCATCGATAATCACTCGTTGTTTAAGGAACTATGAGCGAGCGAAACGAAAGCTCCGCGCCGACACAATAATAAATGGTAATGCTGTCGAACATGTAGACGCGTGTCTTCTTTTCAAATATATCAGTGGACGATGATGAAATTGTACGTGTGCGGCTGGCGAACAATGAGGGAAGGTGACATTAGCTGTATACGGTTATAGCATCGAAGCGGATCTCCGTGTGGGCATATCGCACACGGAACGATCTTATGTCACTAATAAATACCCGATGGAATGTGCTGCAAAGTAATACGAAGGTAGGCGTGGCGACGGATGTTGAGCGACAAGTAGAGCATGCCATGATTAACTACAGAGTAAATATTTTCCAGTAGCATTTTGCCGGTTTCGTACCTCATTTATCTCATCCTACGTAATGTCAACACATTTGCTGTTCAGATTTAAATATTCGTGATACAATATCTACAAAGAAGAATTGCGAGTCCCAAATATTTAATAGACAATGAATCGATACCGTTAAGGATGTTAGTCATGCTTGTGTAATGATTTATAATATCCATAGAATTCGTGAGCGATCGAGAGGCGAGTCTTTTTTTGTGAAGTAAACGCCATTCATTAAAAGCGATTTGAGCGTAAGAAGATTTCAATCGGATCGGCGACGTAAGCTCATTAGATCATGTTCGGTCATGGACCGGTACGGCTGATAATGACGTAAGAGATCTGAAGAGATGCTAACGAGATGGAATTTTGAGTACAGCGTCTGTTTATTTAACTTCAGATTATAAAACTCTACATACATCACTCTACGTACATTTCGTAGTAGAACCTTCTGTATCCTTATCTCTGCCCTATAAAATACTTTATAGGGTTATTTTGTATTCTGGTTGAAAGGGTGTGCAAAGGAAATACAAATAACGAGGTGTTTAACTAAATCTTCAAAGGTAATTTAATATTCGTTATCAAATACAGACAGAATTTAAATCCTGTCTGGGGTCGTTCCTCAAAGGTGCCTTGCAAGAAGCTGCAGTGTCCACTTACCACCAAGTAAATCGCATGAACATTTGCTACCTACTTGTCATCAAATTGTTTTTTTTTCGTAAGTAAGCTAATCGAGACTTTGACCACATCAAATCATAATTCGCCTAAGGCAGACCTGCGTTTTTGTCGCGATCAACGATATTCCAACAAAAAGCAATGTTACTGGAAGGTCGTCGGAGCAAAACAACGTGGTGTCTAATTAAAAATAATTCCGCGTAACATATTCAATGGAACCTGCAGTGCAGCAATTTGCATATGAAAAGTCATAATTGCAGATAGCGGAGTCATTTTGTATACGTAAGTATAGAATTGTGGTAGGTTGATGCGAACACGTGGCGCCGGTTGCACGGGAGTCGCGACACATGTTAAAATGCTCTAGTTCTAAGGAATCGGGCCAATTACTAAGTATTTCTAAGTAATGAAAGGCTATACGGCAGCGACTTCTATTAAAAATTCCCTACTCGAGGTAATTTCAAAGAATGTAGAAGCCTAGTCCTTGTAATTTTCCTTTATTATCTTCGATATATTATTTTAAATGATGCATAAAAGTATAACTCTTTTAACATATTAATTTTATTGCGAACATTTTTTGTTATTTTTTTCCGACATTATTTCAATTTTCTTTTACAGCTACCCGATTCAACCGGCTTTGTTCATGAGTAATTAAAATCAGTTTAAAAAAAATGCACAAACAGGAACAAAACGGCCAAGAATTAATGAAGCATCTCCTTTTCTGGCGATGGCGTTTTTTGCAGCCGACTTCGCAATTACACAAACGTTTTGTTCGGGAGAAATTGAAAACAAACAAAAAGAAAAATGCAGGGTAGGCGATTATTCAAAATTACGCGGACCATCGGTTCGGTTGGTCGGTCGGTCGGTCGGTGGTTGAATAACTGAGACCGGATGAGAAATTGCGAGAGGGTCCATTTGTTGGCCGGCATCGTATGTATCAAATGCAATCCGAAAGGCAGTTACTCTCTTTGAAATATACTGACGTATGCGGAAAGTGTTCAACGTGTTCGCACGATTCACGAACGCACATTAATCAGAGGCATGGGCAAATGCAATTAATGTTGAAGATCGCGGTATTAATAGATGTTGCGTTGCAATTGATGTCCGTGTTACTGATGGGAGATTCGGTCTTCGGGGATGACCGTTCTGGCGGAAATTGCTCGTCTGCCGTCGACTATCAGCGTGCAATTTATATAAATACCTCATAGGCATTTAATGCCAAGCATAGAAAAAGGTATTTCAAAAGTATATTTTACTGCTTATTTAACCGTAGATAATGAGCATATATATAGAAGTGCACCTCGAGCGAAATTGTAAAGCTTACCAAGATTAACAATGTAGCGTAACGTAACGTATGGGAGACATAAATGGTAAGCAATTCATAGGAAAAGACGAACATTTATGGAATTCTAACCATATTGACCATATATGTCATTTCCATTATCCCTACGACATACTACAATACAAACGATGTAACAGGTCAAATCTTCCAGGCCGGAGCGCTCATTCCCCAGTAACGCCTTACAAGAGTAGATCCCTCGACGATGGAAGCGATGGTCGTGGATTCAAATTACTACGTGACTTTAATCGTCCGCCCGACGACCGACCGCGACGTAATCGATCTCCGCTGGCGCCGCAACGGTGACTCATGTCAACACTACACTTATTGACGATGCCAATATGTGGAACTGTATACCATTCCTTTTGTTTTATGTGGAGTTGCTTACTGTTGGGGACGGATTTTTTGGTTTTCCACCGCGAATGCAGTAGTAGCACTGCGTTGATTCCGCTTACATCAAAGCTACTCTTATCGATCAACATGAAGTAAGTGAAGTAGAAGATACTCCTGCGATATATACGCCTTCAGATAATGCTACTGAAAATATTGATCTCAAGACCTTTTATGCCTACCTACGTAAAAACGAACTTCAAATCGTTAAAGTTACAAGCAACAATAATAGATAACAAATATCAAGAGTATCGGCCAAGATAAAGATGAAACTGCTAAAAGAAATAAGAATAATGAAAGTCAATATTAAAGAAACCCCGTTTAAAACTATTCACTCATAAACAAATAAAACGCTAAAGGCAATATTAGTAGAAGTGGGATAAATACAAGTGAATGAGAAGACAAATAACCACTGTAATTCCAAATAGTAACACGCCCTAGCCTGGATATTTGCCAACAGAAAAGCGTGCGACACACGTGGCAACTGAAATCATTTCAATGGATGAATGAAACCAAAAGCAACATAAATAAAATATCAATATCACAAAAATAAAACGCTTAGGATGATATTAGTACATGAAAGATATGTGCAAGAAAAGGAGAAGACAAATAATAAGTCTAAAAATCCAGTATCCAACAGCGAAATACCCTAACTCTCTGGCTGGATATTTGCCAACCGAAGAACGTGCGACACACGTGGCAACTGAAAATGAGTTCAATAGGACCACAAGCAATATCAATAATACAAAAAATCGCAATAAAATATCACGAAATGAGACTTTAGTAGTAGATGTAGAAAAAAGATAAGTTAACGAACAAAGAAATAAGTCTATAGATACAGTATCCAACAACAACGAAGGACTAAAAGCAATATTAATAAAATATCACAGAAATAGAACGCTTAAAAAGAAATTAGTAAACGTAGGATAAGTAGAAGATTGTGGAAAAAAAAAATAACAACCATGAATATTTAGTAATCATAACAGCAACACATCCCCTAACACCAACCTAACCTTAACGTCTGGAAAGCCAGGAAAAAAGCGTGAGACACACGTGGCAAATGAAAATCAGTACAATGGGGCTAAAGCGATATCAATAAAATATTTGTTGTCCTTACACACGAGAATAATGAAAAGACTCAATCTTGAAAGTAGAACATTAAAATTTGACGCTCATTTGCAAAAAAGTGATATAAGTAAAAAATATTTGTTAAAGTATAAGGCATAGCATACTTTTGCAGTGTTGCACATGAGATCTATAAATAATTTCTATCAGATTAGAAAAATCCTAAAAGAATACGTATTTTGTTTGTATTAAGAACCTTTAATTAAAGGGCAATACTTCATTTATTACATATTTTTTTTCAAAGACTTTAAAACGGCTTCTTGCAAATGAACGAATGAAATATCGGACGACATAAAAGATTTTTCTAACTTAAAGCTTAGATAGAGATAAAGATAACCCACAAAATATCTGACCGTGGTTCGTTAACATTAATTTTGAAAAATAGTCTTACAATATCATGGCCATCGTTGACCAGTTTTATTCAATAAATAACGATTGATTAAGAGATAATCCACAAACCAACAAGGCCAAGATTGTATCAGCACATTTTATTTTACAGACACAGACACTCGGTTCTATCAGTTGCGATCGAATAATGAATAATTAATCAATTTAGTATGAAGATACTGATGCTATATTGTGCAAGTTAATATTGGAGACATACTAAATTGGGAATCCGCCAATTCCTTACGATCGCTGCTAAAAAGCAGATCACTAGAAGCAAGGGCAATATTAATAAAATATTTATCGTCCTTACACAGAAATCTCCTCCGATCGAAACGGCTCACTCTCGCGAGTGGGACGTTGAAAAATAAATATAAACGGCCGGGTGCTATCTTGTCTCATCTGAATATAATGGAGGGTGCGGCTCGGTGTTTATTGGCGTTGCCATTACGTGGGCATTCTGTACGACAGTGTTGTACACAAATTAAGCACACCACTATACTGAATGTTGATTGCGTTTTATGAGAACACATTTGCTCGAAACGATGTTCGCGATTAGACGTTGGGGCAATTTCAAAGCCGTCTACTAATACTAACCTACAATTAGCAAGCGATATTTCCTTTTGTGCGAGAAGGCTATTTGTTAAAGGATATTTACACTCTGCGAGTAACTTTAGTGTTGTTTTGTTATCAGTTTATAGATTAAAGAAAAGAAACTATTAAATCCGTGTGAGGCTTGTGATCTGATTTTTAAATTTAGATTTTGCTCCGTAGTAGAGAATGCGGTAGACGTCCAAACGAATAAAAACTTTAGGCAATGGCAGTTTTTTTATTGAGGTCTAACACTAGACCTTGGAGAAACAATTTCAGCAAATAATTCCAAGTGATCGACTGGTAAATAAATTTAGCCGGCCTTCACGATAAAGTACTGTAATAATGCCAAATAAATCTTGTACTTTACGACGATCCATCTATATCCGTAGACACAGGTACAATGTTCATAAATATACATACATCTCCATAGGTGGTATCGCCACTGTTGACACTTCAAAATACAGCGATACCGTCAATTAAAACAATCAGCCGCACGGTTGAGTGGAAAGCGTTGAAGAGCTGAACTATCGAACACGATGCAGAGTAATCGGGCGTGTCATCCAATAACCGTCAGTGGGGGACCACTTCACGTTTTTATGGAGTCGCAGAGTTGGGTGTGTGCTCATGTGTGTAATACGCGACGCGATGAGGGCATTAGTTCAGCTCGTATGGCTTGTTTTACCCAATAGAGGCGATGATGCCATTCACACCGCTTTTTGTATTGACACTTGGATACAGCTTTTTATGCACCAAGTCGGCGAACGAAGCGGTCTCCACGTGTGGATATCTTTTTTTCATAAAAGAGGGATCAGATTCCCATGTACCCATTTCTGTTAACAATTCCAAAACCAGTCTGAAATTGGTCAAAGCATACAAACGTACGATGCTTACGACCACGACTGAATTGATCCGAACATTTCAAACCAGAACACGACGAACATCGCTGCTCAAATTATTGACTTATTCCGGTCTGATACCCAAAACTGACCCCCTGCCATATAATTTTACTCTTTTTTTCTTAGCAGGGGATCAGTTTTGGGGATCAGACCGGAATAAGTCAAATTATTCAATAAGCGTCATGCAAGAAATAAAAAAATATGCCAGTCAACATTTTCAAATTATTCTTTATGTGTTACACAAAATCGATATTCATATCACCGTAACAATGTTTGTATCAAAGACCATTCAGGAAGCACCAGAAACTTAGGATTTCCCGACCTCATTACCGAACACCAAACTCGAGCGAGACTATTCGGCCTATACTAGCCTACAGGTAACTTCAGGCCGTTCTTTTGTTGGCCGCAAGACAATTCTCGCTTCACGTTCTCGAGGAGTTCTCGAGGCGGCGCAATCTCGTGCTCCCAGCTTCCAGGATGGAATACAATTTGTGAAGAAACGGTTGGGAGAAATTTCCAAAGAAACGTGACAAAACTATGCCAGATGAGAGATTATCCATGCGCCCAGGGATATACAACATGGAATTTATTCTTTCCTTCAAATACTGTAACGCTAATCATGCTACTGCTAAATTTGAAGAGTACGCCACCGCCACCACGTATGTATTTACGTATGTACTGTAGATTTTATTATTCTTCACATTCACACCACAATGCTTAACGCTAAAACAACAACGTTCTCTATTATCTATCTCCTTTAAATCAGCAATAATTTCGAAAACTATTTTATTCACTACTCATTGGAGCGACAGAGTAACAGACGGGATAAAAAAAACTACATAACAATTCCACTCGTACGGTGTGATTCAATTCCGAAATAGACGTATTCTACGAAATTCGTTGTTTTTTGTTTGTCCTTTGTGTCCTGTGTGTATTTTTAACAATCCAACAATCGTCTAGAAGTCACGTCCGACCCGCCTCTTCTTATGTAATGGAGACGACGAGAATATTTTATCATACATCTCATATTTTGATTGTATGTTTTGTTCGAATGTGTTTGTATTATTAATTTATCGAGAAGAAAAGGTTTCTGTTGTGAACTGATGGAATTCTTTGAAACTTTGGCTTCTACTATCACCTAACAATGTCATTACTTGTTTACAAGTTACAGTTAACATTACAGTATAAAACTAATGTAAGTAGATAGTAATAGTACAATAATGAAGAATTCTCTTGACACGTGTGGACCGCACTACCTCGTGGCTCCTCCACCAAACACCAAAAATATGCAAGGGTGGAGGAATAAAAAAAAGAAGAACATTCTTTTCATGCCTAAGGCATATCACAATCATGCATCACAACAGCGAATCGTAAAAACACGAACTGCAGATCTGATCAACGAATTCAAATCCCAAATCCCAATAAAACCTGTGTATACCTGGGTATATTCACACAACTGAATAACCTACATAAATTTGCAACAGCTGACCAGCTCGCGGATACGAGGAGGTCGTCGGCCAATGTCTCCAACACGCATTGTGCATTGTCCGGAGTGCGGCGTGCGGCCGCGCGAAGGGCACTTCCTCTGTGCCGGTGCCATCTGACCGTGAACGATTGGACCGCCATTCAAACGGACCGCTGAGCCGCGCTCTCCGCTATGCTGGATGAACGTGTATCTGTCCCTGATCATTGTTGGCTTTGGCCTTTCTTTTTGTGTTCCGTTTGTTTTTAGGTATTAGAATTTATTTCTGGTAGTGTTTAGTAGACCGTTTTGGAATCCAGTGCAGGGGGGATAATATCTATATAGATATTATCTACTTATCTCGATCTGAATTCATTCAGACATTTATCAAGAGAGACCAATATTGGTACAATTCGTTAATCAATAATTAAACATACTATTATAGTTGAAAGTATAGGTCTTCATTGTAAGTAAATTGATTAAAAAAACTACTTTTACTATCGATATGGATTTGGGAGCATTTACTGGAAAATACTAGAAGAAAAAAAATCAATACTCTATTCCAATTTTGCCAACGGAAATACTTGAACAACACGGTACTTAACTCGAATAAAACTAAAATCAATGCATTATGGGACAATCTTATCTGTTTGTATTCATTGGCAGAGATTGCATCACATCGACCTCTATCGCATGTTACCTATTCTTTCCATAAAATTGCTAGCAATATGTGTATGTATTCTACATTTCAATAAAGTCTCTGGTTTTAACGGCAGCTGTCCATAAGAGGTTTAGTGTGTGAAGAGTCATCGATTTTACGATCCGTGTCGAAATCGAAGCTGGCACTTGAATACTGACTTGACTGAATACAAAGTATCATTGAAAGGAGAATTCACTTACTCTGAATATTGTAGGTAATAACATTGCTGTTTGAAGTTTTCAAGCCTATTTGGGTGACATTTTGAACATTTTAAATAGATTTTTTTAATAAGTCGTACTTTTGTAGTTGTTTAATCGTGAAGTGCAAAATATGTATATTTTTAGTTTGTATGTATTGTACATACAAACTAAAAATATCTATTAGATAACTAAAATAATATAAACTAAATGAGCAAGTACATATGCAGAATCTATTTTAATTTAAAATCCCCGATCTATCTAGGAGCTCAACAGATATATTCACCGGTATAATCCCCAAAAAACCCGTAGCTATTATAAATTTCAATTCGAATCCAATACCAGAATGCAATTTTAAAACAGACGCTACTTTAAATTCAGAACTGGCTTTAAGTAATGACATCCAAATTGAAAGAGATAAGGCGACAAATCAAAAATAAACGAAACATGAAGACAAATTGAAAGAGAATTGAAACTATCACGTAACAAATACAAATGAGTATTGAACGTGACGAACAACTGTGCGAGTGTTTGAATAACAAAATGATCGACGGACCGGAACGGTCGCTATGTGGTTTTTAATTGCGGAGACATCAAGACATTGTGGCGAGCATGGACAGCAAGCTAGTAAAATAATCAGAGAATTGAGCAAGTTCACTAGTAGTTGGAAGGATAATAGTAATCTTGTGGCAGTCGTAGGATAGCGATGATCAAACGATAGGTCATAAAACATAAAAAAAACAGCTGACAGACAGCTTGGCTACTCCAACCTAAAGCATTGCCAATCCCTGCAGCAGCAGCTTACATAAATATTCACCACTATTTTTTTAATTACCCGTAAAATTTTGTCAGCTATTTCAGGACGGGCAAGATGGTGCAAATGTGCAATCAGAACTAAAAAGACTAGCTAACATCAGTTGTAACAGGTAAACACCATAGGAAGATTACAATTTTACGTAGGGTTACAATCATTCCACGTAAAAACGGCTAGCACCGGTGTCTCAATGACAATGTGATCGTCAGAGTGGAACCTTGGCACATATTGATTAAATTAATAGATTTTTTTTTGATTAATAACTAAAAATCGAAGTTTCCCAATACTTGTCAGTAATTATATTTAATTATCGTATAATGTATGCCGTTAATTTTCTTACGACATGCATCAACTGTTCTCATCATCGTCCTTGCAGCCATATCAACGGAGCAACACGAAATGTTTAGTTTCACCATTTCAATGTTCGCGAACAAAAATGAAGGTATTATTTATTACTAAATAGAAATCATTATAAAACCACGCGAGATTAGTTTTGTAAATAAATTACGCAAACTAGATACCGCATCAAGAGCGTTGCTTGCACCGAAACGATTAACATGCAAATTTTCCAGGCGTCCGGCCAACGGTTAGTTCTGCTGAAAGTTGTGATTTATTCATTCGGGCCGTAGTACCTACCCAGTTCAGACTCGCTTCATTCGTTACTCGGTTAAGTAACGAATATTTATTTGTTTGTTTTGCAGATTAACTACGTGTCAGCTCTGTGTAACATCACTGAGCCTTTTATTGAAATTAATCCTGTAGCTGTAGAATGCAACGATAAACAACATATTTTAATGGTCCGATATATCATTTTGGATTGATTGTTATATACCATTAATTTTTAATATAATTAACAATAAACGCTATCTAGCTACATAATTAATACGATTTGTAGTCTTTTAAAATGCAGTAAATCAAGGCTCCATTAATAAATCCCGTACATACCTTAGATTTACGTTCATAATTTTATGATCTGATGAAGTGTAATTTGAGCAGCTCGCTTAGCAGTCCACGCGAGCATTCTGGATTAATGGCGCCTATGCATCTGCACTAAAGTATTTAAAGTACGTACCATTAAAAGCAGAGTCGTTTAAAGCTCCAACACTTTATATCTCGGGGAGGCTTTTAACTGCCTTTTAACTCATTCTTGACGTTCATAAACTGGCCACCGGCAACAAACCTGTCAAGAGGCGTCAACGCCTGGCATAAACTCATAGCAGCCTTTTAATTGTGAAACTTTAATAACGTACAATTTATCGTATTCACACCTACTGCACGGCGTTTCCCATTATATTTTTCTACGTCAAAGAATTAATAGTTTCTCAACACCGTTTTGACGCAACGGACACACCCCATGTAATTCTTCGCGAGAAACAGACTTTGCAGTTTCTTTATTATGTTGAAATATTTAATTATTAATGTGTAAATGTTGTTTCTATGACGACTTACGAATAAAGCACGATTAAAAGTCCGGCCGTCCCAGGCTCAAACGTTTAATGATTACTTTAGGTGTCATAATACTATATTTCTGACCTATGAATGCTATTGAAGACGTTCTTAAAAAATAAAATTTTAAAAAGAATAGGATAGAAGAATTCTAGTATTTATAACCCACTAATATTATCTAATTATAACAAATCCATAATAACGAGATAAACTTCAATCGCTAAATGTTTGTGGACAAAACCGTAGTATGAGCCGATAGGTCGTCACATTATGACGTCGGTAGACACATCAATAGCGCCACTAACAACGGTTACTAATATACGATATTGTTTTAGCCGAAGTCGATGTTAGTCCAGTCACGATTTCTATTTGCTACGTTTTTAATTTATTATCATTATCGGAGCAGCCAATCTATTAGGAGTTTCTTCGTTCGCAGTATTTAATTTCGCCAGCAAATAATTGTTTTTCGATTTTGGACCTAGCAATTATTATGATAAATTACTTTTTGTATGCTATCAATCGAATGAAGATAATTTTTTCGATAATAAAGAGATGTTTGGCTACCTATTTTAACACTGCTCTAGAAAAGTCAAAAACACAGATTTTTTCCTTGATTTCAGATCAACCCAGTTGAGATTACCTTTGCTGCTTCAGTTAACTTGAGTACCTATATTAGTAATATTAGTCAATCAATCTGATTAGTTAGTTTCAATTCAACCTAACCTAAATCATGATGATTACCGACAGATCAAATTAATGTAGACCCTCGAATCGTGATAAAACACGAAAGCGAGAGGTCACAATTTGATTGGACCAAGCAAATACTTTCAATAGAACAAAGAGAACTTAGACAATTAGGAATAGGCTTGCACAAACAGCTATCGAACGCAGTTAGAACGCAAGGATCTAACTAAAATCTGACAAAGTTAACCGCAACAAAACAACGGGCAGGTCGCCGACTGGGGCTCGGGCTCCGTAATGACGGGGCAGGGGAGGCACCGCCCTTTCGAATTATTCAAACTCCTGCAACGGTACCGAGAAAAGTACCCACGTACCCGCCCGCACATTACTGTCTAAGGGA
>DWTF01000108.1:0-16090 GCA_018250225.1 Udranomia kikkawai
ATGTTACATTCTTTACAAGCATAGGGGCGATCTTAATTGAGAGAATCCGTCTGTTTTTTTTTTATAATTTTGAGGTAACAAACGAGCATGCAGTCTACCTGATGGTAAGTGGTCACTACTCACGTGTGTGGTGTAGTCAACCTAAGACTTTAGTTCTTACGTCAGCTACAATTGATCACATCCTTCAACCAAAACACCGCATCAAAGACTGTTGTAAGGTTGAAAAAGATATTGAGATAGTGCCTCCGGGAGTCGAATCGTAAAAGGTCCTACCACTTTCTATTCTATACTAATTATTCAAAGAATCAAGGTTATCGTTTGTGTACTTGTAAAATCAACAAGATTGTAGTGGTTGATTTTCGAATCTCTTATTTAGCACCTAACTGGACACTTGCTTAGCTTTTCATCCATGTATCACTTCCTAATATCCGCTATACTCCATATCGATAGCCAGACAAACAAGACGCAAAATGGTTAAAACGGCGAAGGAAAGGGACAACTGGCTCTAATTGATTTGCAATCACGCAGTCGGTCTGTTGCGTCGCGGATGAGTGCAAAATACGAACCGTCATTAAACGTCGAGTTATGAAAGCGATGCCGGCTCGACAGTTTCGAGTGGCGTGACATAACGTCCATCGAGCCCTTTGTGGCCACGGTTTGCGTAACTCACGTGCCCGATAGTGTTTCGTGCTTCGTCATCATCACCGATTTGGCTGGTTTTTGGTGGTGGTTATAATACCGTTCTTCGGGAGCGGTCAGAGAGGTCCGACTGTCGTTATTCTTTTTTCTCTAGTTGCCCTATTCTAGCTTTAATGTCTTCGTTATTGTTGTGACGGTTTTAGGAGATAGTAAATGTTGAAGTATTAAAGAGTTGCTTTTGATGTCTTATAACGAAAGCTTTCAATTTTGTCCACCTGCTCTCGACATTATCAAAAGCACATGACTCACAATTATAAAGACTTAACTCGTATTATGAAGGTACAATGGAAAATCTGGTGGTCACTCATGCCCGATGATCGATGGCACGCGCCGCCGCCAATAATAATAATACAATTTCCACCTCAAACGATCCAAGGATGAATAGCGATTGCGTGTGGACACCGGTCATTTGCAGGTGGATCACGCGCGGACATCGCCGCCGGCATGGCGTCACATCCTCCACTGAATTGGCCACGATAATTAATAAAAGAATTGCGGCCGCGCAAGGCAACGCTATGTTCGGTGTCGGTCGGCGTTTTCGACGCATTGTTTGCGTACCGCGCTCGAATTGTTCGAACAAAAAACTCAAGCACCGCACCGCGCGAGAGCCGGGGTGTGCCGGGGCGCGTGAATCATTACATTCGTCTTTTGACAATCGGCATCTGTCATTCAGGTGACGCTCGGCGTTTCCTACAGCGAATTTATTGTGCCGAATGCGGCACGCGGAATTCCAGTTTTGGATTAACGGCAATGTTTTTCTTTTAATTTTCGTCGGGTTGATTTATAAAGGAAATAGTGATGATGATCTGATGGCTCTTATTATGATATTTATCATTGACTTTTAATTCGTTTTCTTTTTCACTGATGGATATGATATTCTCGGAAAGTAACACATAATCAACTTAAAAAAACAAACAAACAAACCAAACCCGAACCTGCTCAACGAGAAGGTCACGTCATTTTCCATTGTAATGGTGATATTTAAAAAAAAATTAGACCTTAATGTCACTTCGACGCGAGGCGTATCTCACAACAATATGGGACGTCGGCGTGAGTGACGTTGAGGCAGCCTCCAAGCCTGACAGGCTCCCTATTAAGTTAAAAAGTGCTTAAAAATTACTTCTTTGTCAAATACCAAGCCAGTAATGTCATGACTCAACCATGGTTATGGTCTAAATTCGGAATGCTAAGCTAAGGAAGAATTCTAATCTGTGGTTAGCTTAGATTCCGAATAGAATGCAGTTCTAGAATGCATGGTTCTAAAAAGAAATGCCGGATCGAATGCTATCATTAACATCATCTTAAGGTAATTAGAAACAACTAAATAAATTCACACATCTTTATTCCAGACACAGTACACCTAAACACGATGCCTAGAAAATCGATAGTACAGACGAGCGGAGCAGACGCTCAGCAGACAAAAGGATCATCACAGCGTACGTGCTCAAAAGGGTGGCTTTAGTGTTCGCGGTAGACAGGCAGACTTCGTCGTCATTCTTTGTGAAAAAAAACTTTATGAAAGAAGCCCCGCCGTACACAGACGCTTTAAAAGCTATTACACGGCACGTTTGCACCAACGCTTAGTTCGCGGAGGGACGGAATCACGCAATCGCGGCGCTGCGGATCTATGTAGCTCGCCGCTTTCAGATCTCTAGAGTGCCTCGTAATAACTGAAGAAAGTCACATCATTAAAATGGATTGTAGGTAGGTGGATAGGTACATTACTGTCAACCACTTTCACTGCAGCCGCTACGTAAACAATAACTATGAATAATAATCCAAAGGCTCGACAAAGCGGAGTCGGGATCAATGTGTCAAGGCTCATGACACGAAATTAACGTGACGGCGAAATAATACAATCCATTAGGGATGATGATCCGTCTAATGATGGCGACCCAGCGAAGCAGACTAAAATACAATAGTTTAAGATGAGTGAAATTTTCTCTTGAGCTTTAGAGAAAGAGAGATCAGTATGTTTAAGCCAGTGGCGTAACTACAGGGTGGCAAGTCGGCAAAATGCCACGGGCCCCCAGCCGGAAGGGGCCCCCGGTCAGAGGAGAATCCCAACTCCCAACATTGAATATACATGTTTATTAAAAAAGTTCGATGAATTTGCCACGGGCCTCGAACGGTATAGTTACGCCACTGGTTTAAGCTCATTTCCGATGACGATAGCTTCCAGCGATAATAGTCAAAGATATATTTAATAAGCCCGGTTGCCGACAAACAAGGTTAAGCTCCTATCGAATGAAGTTTCATTAGAAAAGTTTTCTCAAAAGCCCCAGACGGGAGAGCCGTTGAACCCATCTCGGAGGAAAATCCGTTCGCGTCTTTTTATATGAATTAGCAACACCGCGGTTAATGACGCCTAATTACATAGAAGATGATGGACCGCTTTATCAAACTTTAATCCTAAATTACTTTCGAATACAAAACACGGCGAGAGTCGATGACCCTCTTGAAAACGTTGATATCAATCTCCGGGGACAAAAGCTGAAACTTATCCACTTTCCTGTCGTTTCATTCTATTCTATATATAATTTGGAATTTAATCATTTAATTAAGTTACACGCGTAAGCGTATGAAATATTTCGGAAGTAATTAAAAAATCTTTTGTTGTTGAAATACTCTCTGTTACTGTTACTACACATACAGCGTCTATAACTCTACACAAAGGGTAGTAGGCAATTAGTCTCGAGCTGACGACATTGTCACTGAAGAGCCTCTCAAAAAGGCCTTTTCGAGTACCTTCTTGTGTCGCATGCAGTAATTGCTGACGGAACACGCTTTTCAAAATCAACTAAATTTGTAGGCAATTAAAATATTGTTTTATACTACTACTGCAAAATGCAAACCATTCAAATGAACAAGTTTAGTTCCCGAGTAGGTGTAATTAGTTGATTTAAAAAAAATCGGTTTGTTTTGAACAATTTTTATAGTTAACAATACAATATTGTCATTAAGATACATAGCTGTTTGTTAGAGGTATACCAGTTTTCGTAAATATAACATTTCGCAAATAGATAGAAGGATTAATTCATAAATCGATCAACTCTGATTACTACTCTTATTACTAATTTAGTGCTAATTAGTACTAAAATAAAACAAACGGAGGTCGATTCAACCAATCGATGAATCCTAATTACTAATTTAGTGCTAATTAGTACTAAAATAAAACAAACGGAGGTCCAAGTAGCACTATAAGGCTTGCGACACACTAGCGACAACTGGGCCGCGCACCAAACGCAGCACGCGGTTGTGTAACGTGCGGTGTGGACGCGGTGGCCGACAGACCGCAAGCTTTAGAAATCTCGGACGCGATCCTCAATGCGGTATCGGGTGCAACGAGTGACCAATCAGAGCTAGAAATTACGCGTATGTAGATTATTTCTTGCGTCGTAGCGGATCAATCATTGGGGCTACCGCGATGTTATTGCTTGATCCACATGTCGGAGATATTTGGCACGTATTGAAAAGTAATCTAAAATGAACTAGAACAAAAAGTAATATAGTTTATGGGTTATGGATTGTCATTTATAAATAAAGGTATTCTTCAGTTCCTACTTATTAGATGTTATAAGAAATAGTTCATTTCTTTAAATAAAATACCTATAATAAATCAAATTGCTACTTATTATTTGGAAAGAAATGGTAGTTGGACAGACACTTTAATGAATCGCAAATTGTAGACGACCAGAAAACCATCAATTAATGACAAATGTTTGAGCTTAACAATAATGACCGGGCAGTGGACAGGATGGTTCGATCTCGACCGAAGTGTACAATTTGCATGTGACTGAAATTAACATAATAACACACGCTAAACGCATCCCAATCGTGAGAGCGTCCCGCCATTGAGCTTTGTCTCCCTCTCTTCTCCTGGTTAGTGCAGGATGCAACACTTAATGAATCGCGTGTCGCAAATTCGCATTAGTGTAAGCAGCCTAGTCGGTTGAGTGCTGCCGCGGGCTAAACGTAAGCGTTCCTAAAAACATTTTTGCAATAATTTACAAAACGATATTTTTTCCTCGATTAACTAGATTCATGTAGAAATGCTTCTGTGAAATTAATTATGGTACAATAAGTAGGTAAACCCCATTAGAATTATAATATGTTATCAAAGGAGTTACGCTTGACCCCTTAAAACGTATATCATGATAGATATCTTCGAGCATGACTGAGCTATCAACCCGCATACCACAAGTACAATGTGGGCCTAACTGTTCCGATGTTTGGTTATAAGATCTAGGAGATAAGGGCACAAAAAGTACACCTGGAACTTAATGTATGCGGCACGATAATGACATGCGTTGTACCTTAGATAATATGCATTTTAACGGACTAAAATACTGATTAGAAGATATGACTTTATAAGGGTGGAATTTCTTACTGATTGAGCTTTATGTATGGTATATAGACATATAATTTGTAATACCTCAACACAGGTTAATCTGTTGTGGTTTCTATTCTACTGACATAATTGTGTCCTCTGGCTTTACTCATGTTACATCACAGAACAAGAGAGGACTCTACCTAAGCAATGACGTCAAGAATTTATCATTTTATTACTTTTTTCTGTCTATGGCTTCACTTAGGATACTGCAATGTTTTAAGGCTTTTTATAAGCATTTTTTCTGTTTTTAACAGAGGGTTTTTATTTTCTATCTATTTTTTTGGCTGTAAAATAGATATATAGATAGATGAAGCCAGCCAAGCATAACATACGAAATACACTCTATAAGTGTTCATCTTCCATATCTATATTAGATAACTTTGTGAAAGAAAATTAGAAAAAAATAAACTCCACGAGGAAACCGATAAGTATGCAATGTATGCCCAAATAGCCACTGTTGTCTTGTGGACGGAACAATATGACTCATGATGTCTCTTTGCCAAAGGTTTTGGTCACACAAATTTTATACATTAGTCACAATAGTGCACATACATACATATTATATAGGTTTGCGGTGTAACAAAATTCTCGCTGGACATAACTTGATGGATATATGCATACGAGTATATGTATAATGGAACAATGCAAGTGTCGATTTACTGAAGCGCTGCTAGTAAGTTCATATAGTTATGTCTATATAACTAACTAAGTATAACATGTCATATGTTTATTAATTAGGCAGTAATCATTTTATTTCTAAGTTATCTAGTATAACTGTAGTTTTCAAACAAGTAATTTTCAGTTCAATTTTTTAAACAAAATTTTCAGTCAATCTTTTCTCAGTGTAAGTTCTTTTGTTTGGTATGTTATATCATCGTTTAAAGTTAAATTCCTAATACTTGTCTAACACATTGGTAAGAATGTTTCATAACCGTGACTCTTCGATGAGTGTTTGATATAAGCGCATCTATAATCAGACAATACAGTCTCATCTCTACCGACAGTAACACAATATGAAGATGTGTTATGGAACGAATTGTTTGTAACACGAACAATGAAATCAATCGGGAATCGAACCCGCAACCGCAGTCGTCTAAACGCTATTACGTGGGGCGACCGCGGACCCGCACAGTTGTTCCTACATTGGTGGCGGTTACATAAGTACGTGGCGGCCAGGAATGTTACGATCGGCCCCAAATACCTTATCGGTGGACGTATTTGCGTATCGATAGGGGAATCCGGCTGTTTGAACAGCTTTGGGAGGACACGAGCCGAGCGCCGGAGTTATCTGTAGCCTTTACATATTGTGGTTCAAGTAACAATTATTTTAAACTTTTGTCCGCGTATATCACGCGTATGTAAGTCTTTCTATGCTGCATTGTTAACTATCTAAACCGTTGATTAGTGGTTTTGTCTTATTCATTTCATAGTACTTGTTGATTGCGTAAAAATACAAACTTTAGGTGTGCATAAGCCACCTTAACATACCGACATCACACAATTCCTTCAAGAACACACCAGAAAATATCAAGACGTCTTAGCTCTAGCTTATAGCTCTTTAAATCAAAAATACTCTAACATGAGCGCAATAGTATTACAAACTTCGTTTCATTAGCCCCATTCTACAAATACAAAGTGAAAAATAATCACAGTTTTTAATAACCTGTCTTTAAATATTCCAATTTCACTTTCACTCTTCGTCAGTCCTAAGTACTAGATTAGACATTGTGTACTATGCGTTGTCGTATATTACATCAAGTTTATGGCGCCAACGGACGTATTTTCTCGTAAGTCGTGTACTTAATAGTTGTAAATCGGATATAACTGCTGGCTGCGATAGAGCCTGGCCGGCGTTGAAGTTGATCGTGTGATTATGACGTTGCACAGTGAAAATGAGCATGAGTAGGACGTAAATCATTGAAACAAAGTGCGTATAATGTGCGCACTGTGTGTTGTTTCTTACATACGAGTGTATTCCGGTATCCATATTATATGGGACAGTAGTGACCAGTTAGCATCATGTGGATTTCATATATTGTCGAAAGCATTTATCAGCATCTTATCGTCCATCAAGATTCCAGATATTAAGTAAAGGAATTAAATGTTGAAATGGACGTTATGAAGTCAATTCCCTTTACATTGCAATACCTTTTTTTGTGACAGAACGAAATAAGCAGAATGACCTTACTAAAGATATTTAAATGTAGGAATGTTGATGTGAGCATCTTAGTTCATAACTAAAAAAAAGTCTTTATTAGCATAAAAGTAAACTTAACTGAATTCCTAGCGCTATTTGTGGAAAGTTCAGTATTCGGAGCTATGGTAAAACCAAACAAAATAATATTGATGTATTTATAATTTGGTAACATAACATAACTCCCAGAGTTTATTTCCAGTCGGACGCGGTGAATCGGCTAATTACACGCTCGTAGGAAAACATAAACATTTTCTAAACGAACCTTGACATATTAGTTTTCGTGGTGCGTGGGGGAAAATTTTTATTTATACTACACCGGTGCACAAAATTGATATGATGTTTTTGGGGTGGGTTAAAAATAAATTAATACTTTCCTTATGTATCTACGTAAGGCTTCCAGTGATCATGTTATCACAAACATTTTTATGCGATTATTAAACAAAATTAAATTTCTGTCCTTAATGGAGTGACGTCAAGAATTCTGTTTTTCCTGCGCCAGTAATTGAGTCGAGAGGGCAAATCAAAATAGTAATCGTTTTACGCATTACGACACTTGCGTGTCACGAAATGTTTACAAGTGAAGTTAATCAGACAGCAGTATAGTAAATAGCGCAATTATTCCACATTAACTCAAATTCGGCAATCATGAGTGCCCTTCAAGAAGACGTGACGTCACGAGCGAAGCTGTCCCGCGCCGGCGATCAAACTACGACCATCATGACAATGACGTGCTTACTTTACGTTACATTACTACATATACCTTATAGTTAACCTTATATACCTTATAGTTAACAACGTAATTAACGCATCATCTCTCATTACACTATCTCCCAGAATTCGTCAATCACAAGCGACTGGTTTCGGCGCCGGGGGCGTGACGTCACGCGCTTGTCCCGCGCCCGCGATTAAGCCGTGACGATCGTGACAATGACTTTACGCGTTTACTTCACGTTACGTTGTTACGTAAACCGCGCGGCGGGCACTTGACTCCGCGGAACCAGTTCGCGACGACGCTCGCAACCACCATCTCGCAACCAGTTTTGCTCGGAGCAAGGTCTCGCCATAGACCCGGTGACCATTCCGTCCAACGGGAGCGTTACCCTCCACCGGCCGACCCGTTTGTGTTTATTTATGTATGTTGGTTGCATTCTTTTTACGTATCGCCAATCCGAATGCAAACGAGCTCGAGCATCGTTTGGACGCGATGTGTTGTTGCTATCGCGACTTGAGACGACTCGTAGGATACGTGTTATCATCATCTAGAAGCTATGTTGCTTTCTGTATCAAGATAAAAATATTTATGTAATTTTTTTATTCTAATAGAATTATAACAAACAATTTTAGATCTAGCAATTGTGATCGGGCCACGAAAGAAAGTCACGCAAAAATTTGTATTTTTAATACTGGACTGATAATTATACCTAATTGAAGTCTTCATTATCGATATCGGATGAGAATATTGTCGGGAACGAAATCTTCATATAAGTTTAGTTAATGCTTACAAAATCTGCTACTACGAACTTATTTAGAGATAGTTTAGTGGCCCGACGTACTTAAATGGTTCGAGTATACCTGACCACAACGGGACGTCAGCAACGGGATCACGAAACACTATCCCCGACGTACGAATTTAATTACGAAAAGACATAAATACTCGTAACAAAATAGTTTTTGAAGTGTTTCTCTATTACGCCACAGCGCGCACTTCTATGCCTTTATAGGTGTGAAAAACGATTTTACGAGCGATAAAAGTCGTTACGGAAATCGTAAAACCGCTCTTTATTCGACGGCTAACTCCGTGAATTAGTACAGATTAATTACACTGATGATTTTGGAATCTATTATGTTGTTATTCTAGGATTAGTTTCGATCGCCCAAAGCGAGATCAAAAGGGTTGACTGAGTCGTAAATGAGCTGTAGTCATATTTTACGTAAACTCTTATTTTCTGACGCTTAATAGGATGCTGACTTCTTCTTTGATTATAACGTAGCTGATTAGTGGATTGTGAAAGTAGGGTTTAGTTCACTATGTGTATTAATTCAGCGGAGACTGTTTGTTGCCAATAATTATAGAACGTTCTATCTTCTTGTGCAAAGTAGAATCTTGAATTCGTTACGAGCAATATCTCGCCTAAACATTCATCGCACTATTAGGTATTATCTTTATATATATTTACTTACACACGAAATAGACACGAGCCTACACAAAATTTCAACAAAGAATTAACATTAGATCATCATCAATACCAGAAATGACATGTGCATGCGGGTCACGACATTTTAACGTAAACATTTGAACCCTTAACGTGTGTAGGGGAAAGTGTTCCGTCAATACAGTATCCACACGTCATCGACAGTCCATTTGTCAGCAGGAAGCTATCACGTGCCAGTCACGCGATCGCGTCGCACCGTAGGGCCTATAGAATCAGGACGTATATTTACGTCTCATTCAACGAATAGCAAATATGCATTTGTCGCACACCCTCTGTCCTGTAGGGCCTATAGAATCACGACGTACATTTACGTCTTCTTCAAGGAATAGGAAACACTGATTGTTGCACTCTCTTTACTGTAGGGCCTATAGAATCAGGACGTACATTTACGTAGTATTCAAGGAATAGGAAACATGATTTACGCACCCTCTGTATTGTACCTACACAATCACGACGTAAAATTAACTTTTAACGTTACATTAACTGGTTGGTTAAATTGAAATAAACATTAAAACTCCTCTTTGTAACGCGATTTATATGCTGCCCAGAATTTCTAATGGATTACTAAGAGTCTTAAAAAATGTGACGTATATAGGCCACATTGACTCTTCAATCACGTAGTATCATCTCTCAATATAAGAAAAAAGTACAAGAAAATCGAGACAAACCCCTGTCTTACCAACGTTAGCAACATTGTAATACATAGTAGGTATGGCATGTTTGATACTTAGCAGCAGGAAGGTCACGGGTAAAGCGACCCAATCACGTGATTGTCACGTGACGAGCTTCCCACCCCACAGAACCTTTACGGCTTTCCGTCTCATAGATAATTAATGTACGTCGAAATATTTGTAAATACATTTAGGCAAGTAGGATATCTTTATCTGTGAAGAGATTTTAGGACTGAATGGATTAAAAATACGTCTAAAACGTGATTAAATTAAAATAGAAGTAGACAAAGTAACATTAAATAACTTTTACATTTATAGTACTCGCCGAATGGTATAATGAAACTATCAGAGTTCGGATTAGCAATATTACGTCTTGAGCTGATAAGGCCGTAGGTACGAAGGGCCGTAATTACAAAATAATGGGCGGAGTGAAAGCAAATGAAAGTTGGCTATTCGTCAAAACTTTGGCAGGTGAGATAGTGCCCTTAAGTAGATCGATTGATCACGTTTGATAATATTATTTGACGAAATGTCTAATGCACACACCTTCGTAAATGCAACTTTCTTATCTGTGTTATTATTAGTTGAACAACTGTCACGTTTGACTTTCGAATTTTGTTTAGATTATATTAACTTTGGATTCAAAAGATTTTTTTTTGAAATTAATAAATGCGAAATATGAAGTATAAATAATTTATAGAGGGATTTAAAAAAGCCCATTCAATTTAACCACCTTAAAGACATATCCAAGATAAGTCATAAAAAGACTACTAGTCATACCGGCGGCTAGAAAAATTGCAAATTTTATTCCCGCATAACGCGTATCGAGTCGACGGCGAGCATAATTTAAACTCCGAGCGTATCTCGTAAAATAAATAATATAAGCCCGAGTAGGCGTTTATCTCTTTGATTTTATATTTATAGTTGGCGTTCTTAGTAAATTAGAATCGTTGCTTGTTGTAAATTAGAATCGTTTCTTGCTCTGCTCTGTCGTATAAATCCATTTTTATGGGCTCATTGCAAATTGTCACGAAGTATGGGGATTGCTTCGCGATTTTTTTGTCGGATCGCGATATTCGTTCCGCTTAATTTATGATCGTAAACAGAAAGTTGTACGAGCGTCGTATTTTAAGTTTCTGAATGAAATATTCGACTTATTGTGCTACGAAATTGCGACATAACGTTTATTTATCTTGCTGGCAGATATTATATAAAAATAAGTGGATATTGATATTCGTTTTTGGTCTATATTGCATTAAGGACGATGTTGCAACGTATCTTTCCAGATCAAAGATACATCCTCTTCTATATCGAGTAAACATTACATCCTAATCTATCAGCACCTAAGTATCAAAGGATAACTGGCGACTCACCCACGATCCAGTGGAACCCCAGCGCTTGAGCCGCTTCCCGAAAATGTTTTGGCACTGCGACAGGCACGAGACAGACGCAGCCGGTTGGATCTTAGCACTAAAACTTTCACCCCTGTCCAAAGTCATTATTGCCCGAACGATAACCACTTGAACCCCTGCGAGTTTCTTAACACTCCATCGATTCGCGTCCGAACGATCGTATCAAAGCACCAACACGCGCGTTCGTACAGCGGAGGGTTGTGACCGACGTTGCGTACGATAGGCACGTAGGCAATGTTCGAAGTTCGTAACGCTACGAGCCTACGGCTAAGTCTAAGTTCGCGTTTGTTTTCAACTGGGGCCGCGTGCGACCGCGTCGCCGGCTGCACGCTGAATGCCGGCGACGCCATTTTCCACTTGCCGGGAAAGCCGCCCCGCGCCCACCCGAAAAATTCCCAGTTAACACACACACTCACACAAACAAACTGTGTTTGTTTGATTAACATTTTTTTAGAACCGAATCTATGTCTCATTTGTAACGGTTTCGGCCTAGCAATGTCTCAATTTATACCGTAATGACGCTACTAAAATCGAGTTGATGGTGTTCGAATAAATTTTACGAGTCCTCAATTTAAAGTTGCAATTTGTAGTTGTTTACGTTCGTCGAGATTGATGGGTGATGTGAAATGTGATTTATTCGCGAGCATCGCGTGCATATGACCTATTTAAGTAACCTTTTTGGAGAAATGTTAGGGAGCCAACCGAAATATCGCGAAAGCTTTGTTTATGAATCTCCTCAAGGTTAGAAGGCAATTTTCTTAAAAGTTCAAATCACGACACCTAGTAAATCAGCGTCTGCTTAATTAATTGGATTTCCCCACAAAAGCCGACATTAAAGAAATAAGTAAATTTCATATTATGTAAATATATAAATGTAATATGACATTTAAAGGTCAGTCTTTTGTACATAAATTGTAGTAAGGAACCCGTAGCAAGGAAGAACAACATTGGAAAGTTTCTCACCATTATTTTTATTTGCTGCAGTAGCAGTGCAACAAAAATTGGCTCTCTTACTTTGACAAGTTTTATTGAAAAAATAAAACATTAAATATGTATCTAAAAAAACGATAACTATACCAACCTTAAATCATCTCACCATATTTATCGTTTGTTTATATTACGTAACATAATTGTTTTAAATTATTAAATTGAAATATATTCTGCACCCTAATGAAAAAGGTTTTCGAGACGACTCTACATTTAGACCTGTAAGGCAATTGTGATTTAAAAATTACGATTCAACTACATATCAATTAAAATACGAGTATGTATATTTTGACTGTCTCTTTAATTTTAATAATTAACTCCGACACACATTCTTATTCCTTCGCTTACTAATACAAGCATAAACGAGCTATACCAACAGAAATCTAAAATGCGAAAAATGCCTAACAGAGCAAGAATGAACTACGTGGGTACCTAGTTCAGACAATACGAGTTATGCTTAGAGTTTTACAAGCAGGATACTTAAATCGTAGTTCCGACCACTACAAATAACATATTGAAGAGTCTTTGTAGCATGCAAATAAGCCAGATCACGAAGCATCATGCGAACGGGCCCTTAGTTTATAACATGGGATACAATGTACAGCGTTTCTCAAAGTGTTATTAAAGTGAGCTGGCAAGTCGGTCACGGCCAGGGGGCAGGGTGGGCCGCCCTCGCCACGGTGTCTTCGTCTCACCTCCCTTGCGACAGGGGATCGTAAGTACCTAGTATATTGTTATTAAATTTTACATCACTAGAGAAGATGAGCGCGTAGGTAGTGTTACACGGTCATTATTGTTTAGCGAAAGTCTATGGATAAAAGTATGGTGTATGTTTCACGTTTATTTGAAGCGTCGTCTTTCCATATCTGCATATCTGCAATACTCTAACCTAAATAATGTTTTTATCGCAGTGCTATACTACTACTACCTACCACTGAGTAGGTCCTTGATCAAACGATAAAAGTGCAAACATTACCTCCTATTTTTTATTAAATAAAACTAGCAAACGTTGGAAAATAGAAGGAAGTGTTTACAACTCTGTATGCAGTAAACAAGCACGTAACTTAAAATTAAACGATCACTGTCTCCGAAAGACATTGACCCAAGAACACCTCTTACAGTCGACTAATATGAAACGTTTTCAAATAAATTATTCAAGGCAGATAAAACTCTTCAAACATTCCCAGTAATTTATATCGAAACTGCAACTATAACGGCGATACACAATGAACTTCAAAATAGTCATAAACATTTTACGGTGTTACGTAACCGCACTCAAAGTTGACCGAAATTTACACTAAGCTGGCATTACTACTATACTTACGTATACTTGAATGTTGGAGCATAAACATTTTGATGAGAAGTCGGTCATGGACGGATAGGGGTGGGGAATGCGAAAGGATTGAGATGTCTCCTTGGTCCCGTGGCCTCGATGTCTCGATATTGGCTCAGAACCTTGTATGTACATATAAAGTAATATCTGTTCACATGTAGCTTATTATCGATTCATAGGTAATATTAAGAATAAAGTTTTTTTTTCAGGTGTACTCCTTTGAAAGGTATAATAGAGGATCTAATTGATTGAATGAGGACAAGAAAGCGGACGAAATTCAAAGGATTCTATAATATTCAACAATTGTTTTCAAAGTACCAACAACGTAACAAATTTCTTAGGCGTTATGACATAACGATACTGGATCATACAAATGAATAATAAATATCCGTGGGTGGTCTTAATTAAATGCCTGATATAATATAGTCTCTATATAGCTAGACCTACGTCAGCCGGGTAGCCTAGAGTGACATAATCGAAGCCGTGATTTCGCGATGAAATGCGTTGGGCGCGCCCGCCCCACGAGGTGTTGCCACCGCCGCCGGGGTGGATTAGACCTTATGCACATACCCTGCGATGATTATTTATTTATTTATAGTAGGTGATTGCACCAGTCGTATGTATAATACAGCGTCCACTGAGTCCACGTCATTCACTTCGCGTAAATTTACATTAATTTAAACATTAGAGTTGACTTTAAATCTTAATTTAGGAGATCGTATACTGTTTCAAATATTACAAAATGTTTCGCGTTATGTACATTAGCATAGTTCTCCTGTTTGTTCGTGCCACGCGGTTCGCCTGTCGTGTGCGGTCGGCCTGCCGAGGGAAGCCGGACGTACTGTTATTCATATCTGGAACAATGATACACAAATTATACATTACACACATACACTATACAATATAATATGTATGTATTATACAAAAAAATTATACATTTCGCTGCGATGATGCGCGTATCGCGTAATTAGAAAACTGTAATCATCGCTTGACGCACGACAGCCTTTTAGAAATAGTGGACGTATTTTCAGTTTTTGTTTTGCAAATGAAAATGGCTGTAAATGTTTTTTTTATGATATTTGACAACTCTATTATTGGTTGGTGGTCAGTCTGTACTCGATTAAATTGTTGAGATTTTACATTGTTATAATTATGGACGCAAGCTTTTTATTTCTAGTAATAAGTAAGCAACAATCCTTTTTGGGATCGTATGCATCGTTAGTAATACCATACAGAGTTCTCTAGTACAAAGACGACAGTAAGTAAGTAAAATATGTATTAAGTTTACTGTTATATTTAGCTGTTAATGCAGTAGACAGTTCTATGTGTTAACATTAGTGTTCTTGATACTGTGCTCTGATTTGAAGGGTGTGGTCAGAGTCATGTTTAACCGAAGCATTTCAACTTACTCCTTAGAGTATAGCAACACATTTTCAGTTGACCTAAGAAAGAATTTCAATCCTGTCTTAGGTTGACTTCATATGTCAATGGGCGGTAGTGGCCACTTACCATCAGGTGAACTACATGTTTGCTACCTCAAAATCATAAAAAACGAAAATAAAAAACACTAATGCAACGACGGCTTTGAAGTAAACCTCTTTTTGTGCTGCGTTTGAAGAACCATGTCATAGCGCTCAAGTTGTTATTTTTATAATATACTATGCAAGTTTGCTACCTCAAAATCATAAAAATACAAAATAAAAAACACCAATGCTTTGCTCTTTATGTGCTGCTTTGACGAACCCCATATCATAGGGCTGGCTCTAGGTACTATTTCCCAGTTAAAAAGAAAATACTTACATGTACAAGTCCGCGCATTAAAGATGGTGGCCGTAGTACTCCGCGGGGTAGTGCGCGTAGCCTTGGTGGAAGGCGGGGTCGGTGGGCGGCCTGTGCATCATCTGCTGGCCGTCCATCATGTAGCCCATCGTGGCCTCCGGACTGTAGGCCCCGCTAGGCCCCGCGTGCGGGAACACTGCAGGATAGAACTACTGAACGGTTAATTAGGCCTGCCGTGTGTTTGAGTATACTGTTCAGTGGGTATGGTGATGTAGACGGGAGTGGCATTGTGAAGTGAATTAGTGTGTTTCTATTGTGATTTTTGGATTTAATAGTAATGTTATTTTTTTCATTTGATACACATAGCGGTAGTGCTGAAAAAATAACTAGTCCGCCATCTTGAATG
>DWTF01000109.1:0-16004 GCA_018250225.1 Udranomia kikkawai
GTTTACCTAAGAACTTCAATCCTGTCTTAGGTTGACCACATGTCCATGGGCGGTCAGTGACCACTTACCATCAGGTGGACTGCATGCTCGTTTGCTACCTCAAAATCATTAAAAAGGTACTTCGGATTATATTATCCCTACTTTTAAACCGTGTCTGATGTCCTTAAATACGACTAAATGACCCGGAAACAATATTTTTTTCTGGATAAGAAATAGTACGATATTTTTATGTACGACGATACAACATGCTATGATGTGCGGTCGGATAGTTACAGCTTGAAGGTAAAACAAACAAACTCACATTCGCATACATAATCTTCGTTAAGATTGTAAGAGATGATACAGTTCGCACCGTTACCACCGTATCCGCGCCTAATTGTACAGTTGTTTATTTAAGTCTGGCCTGATCAATATTCATGTTCACATTAGAACTGTATAATTGCCACGCATAAATCTAAACCCACCGATGACATTTTAATTGCTAGCGTTACAAATCACTTTAATAATGTGAGATGTTATTTAGCCAAGTCAAAAAGAAATTTGTCACACGATAATAGTTGATAGCGCAGGAAATATTATTCGTTACAAATCATTGTGATATTCTATAATTAGAATATATTATATTTATTTCTATCCATAGATGACGTATGATTACTATGATACACAAAAATATTATACTTAAACCACTCCAGCTATCTCACAAATCCAATCGTTAACTTGTTATTATTATCCGTATAAACTTCAAAATATATTAAGTTAAAATGTATTCGTATTCTCCCAAGCATGCTGCCTATTTACTTTGACAAGTTCTGTTTTCAAATTACCTTGATATATTAAATACCGTCATTTCAAACATTAGCTAGCAGTTAATAAACGTTAAGCTGTTTTAATAAACACTCGTATCCGTTATTGCTTTTGAGGTTCAATCCGAAATTAAACTTTACTTGTCAAAACTTACCAAGTTCGTAAGTTGAACGATAATTATGTGATATACTGGATTGTACCTACTCATAAATTTGTTAATGTAGGTAGGTGTGCATAAATATCCTGATAGCATTTTCATAGGAAGTAAATTAAATACAGTTTCTTATTTAATTAATGGACTACTTGTTTTTTGTTCTAATTATATCCTTGCTTGTTAAAACATAAATGATTACCTTTGATGAATGTCATGTTGAATTAAAATCATTGTTATTCTGATACGTCTGCAGTAAGCCTTATAAAATAAGATTGTGTATGTGGCTTTATAAGATTAAAAGTCCTAGTAGGTGAGGAATGCTTTCTCCATGGAAACAAGGCCTGTAAGTACTGCACACATTTGAAATCCCTAATTAACATGAATTGACTGATTATATAAAATTAAAGCCAAAAAGAAAATGGATGCTCATTTTTCAGTTCTTTTTTTTACTTAAGCTAGAACTTTATTTTACTTTCTATCCATTGTGTTCTGATTCGTTAGAAAACATCTAGGCATGTTTAAAATTCGAGTTTTCGTAATGACCTGGCCATGGCGAAATGATCACTTTCGCTCTCCGAACACTCGTTTTTCATCTTCGTAACTGATGTGTTCGCATTTGTTCACGTCAATCCGTTAAACATTTCGCGCCCGGCGAATTCAGCTTATTAATTACCCAGCGTTATTAGTCAGGAGGTAATTGGCAGATGGCTGTGAAACTCACTTTCACGGCTTATTGATAAGACCTTAATTTAGGAATTTTAGTATCATGAACCAACAGGAGCCGTCAAAGTAAGGAATTTGAGATTATTTGGCTAAATTTACTAACATGATAATTTTTGATAATGTTGCTAATAGTAGCTGGTGTTGTAAGTTGTTAATATGATTGAAATTAAGCAGTGCCTCTGAATTAAGTCAAAAATATTGTCGTCAGACTCGTTGTTCTACGTGTCCACTATTGGGATGGTGCAGTCACGGATAAATCAATAAGAGTTTCATAAACTGCAGGTCTGATACCTGATCACGCCCATAGGGTATGACCTATCAGTCGTTGTACCTATCGGGGAATATATTATCAAGGTTTACTGACGTCGTATTTCGCAAACTGGCTTGGAAGGATCCAGTACATACTAAAATGTATCTGTAAAATGTTGATAGCGCCACAAATTCAGGATACATCAGCAATAACCCCGTTTAATGCTCCTCAGTCGCCCATAAATCCAAAACTGTTTACCGTAGACGCTCGTAATTATGAATAATTATGCATCTTAACGACGGTCGACAACCACGTCGTACTACACATGTCTAGAAAATTAAACAAGTAAAAAGTAGACGTGCCTAAATGTAGTAATGTCATAAGATAATTTACGAGTTTACGGGCGAGCGGTCGATGTGTGGGGTGATACGTATCTACGTCTATAGGTTTATTACTCATCACGGTCGTATACATTCGACAGATCACCGTTTATGGCGCTAGATCAACACCTAATAATAATTTTAGGGTTCCGGTATGGAAGCTTATTACTAATCTCTCTTCCCCAGTTTCCTCCTTTTACGTGTATGGACACGTGTCCATGTACGTAAAGTGTAGACACTCTTATCTATTTCAATACATTTATAACCCGTAGTTGATTCAAAATTACGATCTAATATAGATATGAACTTGGATATTTTTTACAATTTAAGTCTAAGTAATAAAACACAATAATTTAGAATGACGTCAAACTATATTTAATTATAACTCACTTGTGCAAAGACAAACGACAGAAGAAAATATCGAACCCTGACACCATTACAGTAACCGATGGGGAAATAACGATATAAAATATTCATAGGGACGTATTAAATGTGAACTCTTACTATTCTATTATTGCTGTATACTTTTTGATTCAGTGCATAAAATATCAGTATGGTGACGTGCAGTTTATTGATCATGTGAATATATTACATTTAAGATTTCGTAGTTCTATCTTTAAAGCGATTATATTATTTTTATGTTATCCATCTAGTTGTGTTTATGTAAATTAGGCCATCGAAGAATACCCGTATGAGAGTTTGTTGGCCAGCTGAGCAACGGTATTTGATTTTTTCCGAGTTTTAAGTTCGTCAACGTTAACAAAATTATTCATTACCGGTACTGAATAAACTAGAGGCGTACAAGTATTTGTTCAGACCATAGAAATAGTAATAGTTAATAGAATAGCAATAACAAATGTTTGTTTGTTTCTATGCATCACGTATGATGTACTCAGCATCGTCCCATCATTGTTTGTCTATTTTAAGGAAACGTAATCGTCATGTGTAAACAATTTTAATGCCTAATAAAGCAGTAGTATGGTAACAGTTGCGCAGGAAGATACATTTTTGATGATTTAAAGTTTTTTTTACTAGATGGTCACTGCGATTTCACGTGCTAGAAACGGACTGATACGATCTGATATAAATATTTGGACTTAATATGCACCTTGTGGCACGCCTGTTCCTATATTGCCATTCTATTTCCTTCTGCTCTCTATGGTCCAAGCGTTCTCACGCGTGGCCGAGACCGCGTGTCAATTGGCCGGCACCAACTCCGACACCTTGGTTGGGGTCAACGGTTCTGCTATAATCTTGTTTGTTCTCTGCCAACGCTATTTTCACATCTTCGGCCAGGTTATTGTGTTTGACACCGATGTCATTATAGTCGTTTTAGTTGCAGTTTGGAGGAAAGGTTGTGGTTTCGTCGAAGTGTTTGCTTCCGGTTTTGAGAGTAGTAAATGAGCCTATTTCGTCTTTAAGTAGTGACTGTGAGTCATGGACATTAATGGGATAGTAGTAGAAAAGTAAGACTCACAAATTTCAAGATTAAGTAAATAATATCCATTTGTACACCAAATGTGTATACTTACCACATACCGCATTTCGATATATTTTATCTTCAGTCTCGCCATAATCGCCTTAAATGTATTAAATTCAGCAATTGTGGAGAGACCAAAGGTAAATTCTAAGAGCAAAGTCCAGACATCTCGTCGGTGTCGTAAGTGCTCTCTCGTAGGACCAAATCCCAAGTGTCCTTAGTACTGTCCAAGATCCAATTTCTGATAAAGCTCAACAATTGCTTTTGTAGGTGTTTAAAATTTATTTGTATTTTGTCATAGAAGCATTCAGTTGGTGATATTAGGTAAGCAATAACAGCAAACAAACTATAGATAAATGTATGTAGTATTTGGTTATTTGCACAAACAAGTCCTAATTTATTCATGCCTTGTTTATGTCAAGCCTAATTGCTTATTCTCTTGGAGCATTTTGGGCTTGGAGTATCTAATTGTCCTTTCTTCATTCGATAGAAAACAAAAAAACCGCCTATAGAGAAACACAAAAGAAAAACATGAGCGTTGCCTAGAAAACATAAAATAACCCTCCGATTTGAACGGAGATACGAAACTGTTCGTCCTCACATTCTGACCCGCTTAGTCTCATTAAAAGGTGTCGTTTTATTTTTATCGGGTCCAGCTGTCCATTTATCGAGACTATAAAGCCCTTCCGATCAACGGCTTGATATGATAATTGTAATCCAATACATCACTATCTGCACCATCTTTGTGCCTGCGTATTACTGTTCTGATTATAGGAATTATGTGTTTCAACTATGTGCTAATGGGTTTTAAAGTTATGCTATCGACGTCTACTTTTTTCGTCTTTTCTTACTTATGTTTGCAAAGTGATTTTTCGTTGATACTTATTTCACCTAAGTTTCGATAATAAAATATCACATATATTTGAGCAAATCACTATTGATAACGATAAATCTGTTGCGAACGGTCGAAACATTGCCTCGGGGCATTTTTGACGCGCGAATCGATTGACTTCGACAGTCTTCCCTCGCGTAGCGGTGCATGGCTCGGGTGTGGTAATTACTGAAGCCGCAGTCACGGTGATATTATGATACAGTACTTCAACTCCATACAAATAGTCGAAACAAGAGTTATACCTACGCGCCTCAAGTTTAGTATGCACTTGGTATATAAACGGTCGCGAATGTGCCCCTGTAAGCATCGATTTGTGAATATTTGACTGAAATAAGTACAAGTACTTACTTAACATGATACAGCGCTATTAAAGACTTTTGTGTTGTTTTTGGTTGATTGATATTAATGAAAATAGAAATTAATTAATTAATCATTTCATTGAAGTCAACCGATGTTCCAATCGAAATATTACTTTTTTTATTAAACACCCCCATTTCTTTTACAATTTCATAAAAATACCTTACACTTCACAGATACACTAGAAAGAAATTAAATTAGAAATAATTAATTATTTCAAGTTGAAGGCCGAGTTGCAATACTGTATGATATTATTACCGCGCTGCAGTGGATATTGTGAGCGAATCCGCGTGCTTCACGTGACACGCCGATAATGAACGCTGTCCGAGCTGACGTGCCAGCGATATGAAGGAAGGGATTAGTGTCGATCGTATTGCAGTAAATATGCCCGTTTCTTTGTTTTTCATTATGAGGAAACATGGAGTTTATATTGAAATAATATGTTTTGTTAATTTGTTTGTTTCTCATAAACATAAACTTTAGAGTCTACTCGCTTGCTTTCCTATTCAAGATTCCAGCTATACAAATCCAAATTGGCCTTGATATTGTAAGCGAGTCTCATTGACCAAATACATCGATCGGCTGCTTATTTATTACGTCGATTAAATATGACAATTACTTTAACCGTTCCAATGGCAGGTTGTTTTGTGTCTTAATCAGCGTTCGGCCATTCCAATCTAGGCCCCTCGGCGAATTATTGATGATCGCCCAGCGGGGCGTACGACAAAAGAATTTCATTTAAAATAAATCGCACGAGACCGCGTCGCGCCAAGAAATTAGGCGCGGAATCCCCCGCCGCGAAAACTCATCGTAAATAAGTGTCGCGGTCGGCTTCGAATATCGCCGTATCGCACTGCCGCACGCTGCGCCACCGCTTAAAAACACAATCTTGTTATACACTCGTTTAAGGATTTAATTACTCGCATCTCCGATGAGCCTTCGCCCTTTCGCCTGTCGCTCGCGCCTCCGCTCACGTGATCGTAAATCCTCGCTTCGTTAATGACCCGAACGTTGTTTTGCGATGAATTACCGCTTAGTCCGCTTGTTGACTTTTTGCGCAAAATATTTTTACCGATTTTAGTGAGCGTGGGCTCCGCATAATGGACTGTATCCCTTTTAAGTGGTTTTTCAAGTTCACCACGATTTATGTTACAATATGTGTGTGCACGATAGAGTTTTATGTCGCATTCTACCTCCAAGAATATCAATAAAGTGCATTGTTTGATGCGGCCATCAGTGTGCGCGCTTGAGGGATTGTAATCCGACAGGTGCGATCGGTCGTTTAATTCAGTAGTTTATGCTTATCTATATTTTCTCGGTTCTTAAAAGATAATTTTTGTAAGCAAAGGGTGCCGACAGTAATCTCCGCCTACAGTGCCTAATCATATGGGCGGGCATACGTGTCGTTTCCACACCTTTACTTTGTTACGTACTTAACCTGTGCGAACCACTACAGTTCCTTTAATGTCATATAAATCGATATCCTTACACGCCTATCGTGTTCCAATAGAAATAACCTTGTCCTACCGCCTCCTTTATTCACCTATAGATATCAGTGTCGCCATTTTCAATTTAACTCGCGCGGTGTCGGGTGTCGTAGGCAAGTGAGCATCGGATTTGGTATCCCTTTGACTTCCACGTGGAGTCTTCCCTTCGAGTCTTCGAGACTCGACTTTTTGGTCACAATGCAGTCGGTGCGCCGTTTGTAAACGCGATACTTCCGCCGGCATATACCGAATATCGCATGTGATTGCGGCCCCTTTACTTTAATCAAATGGCTGCGACAAAGGATTGAATAGAATGCTCCTCGATTTCGTACGAACGATCGGTATTGGCTGCAGAATTCCCTTTCGCGATTGCCGGCATTTTTACCAATGACAACGCCAAATGAGGGGGATTTTTTTCAACGCACAAATTGTGAAATTCGCTAAGTTGGTCTAATTCAATGGGTGACGATTTCCCACGCATTGTAAAGATTGTATTGTGTCCTTAGTGTTCAATATTGAATTTGCTATCATCTCTTTTAAAGGTTGCATTAATTAGTTAGTCAGAGCCAATTCAGTCGAACTAGGTACACTGCATTTAGTTTAGGATCTTAATAGCTCTGAGAAGTAGTTATAGACATAGTATTTAATTTAAGTAGACCGTGCCGGTTGTCATTACCTCTGTGCTTCATAGGGCCAGGTAATTGCTTCGTTTCTTCGATTTTAATCACTCTTCCCATTACCCTTCGGGCAAATTATCGTGTTTAAGTCGTTGTTTGTATTTTTATCGTGATGTCTAAATGATTAATATTAAAGTTGCTTTTGATTGCATAATAGCAAGCGCAAACGATATTTTTCTTGTTCTTGAATGGTTTATTGTCCCCAGTTATCTACGTTTAAATATTTAAGAGAATTGAGACACTAGGACACTAGGAAATATTGTACATCTCGTAGTATAATAGAAATTATTGTTGTTAATGTTGTAAAATATACAACATGCAAAGACATATCTGTGTTGAACTGTATTCTATACGTACGAAAATGTTTAAAGATTAACTTTTTACCTCTATGGTTAATCGAATTCAGTTTCAGGCCAATTTAAGAATAACAAAGGGTTGTGTAATATGAATCGCACTTAAGGTTATACGGTTATTGAATAAAAACATAATGCCGATACCTCCGCCTCACCCCTGCAGCTTAAGCCGTTTTTTATCGACCGTGAAACGCAGGTATAAGAATTATACAATTTATGATAATATTCGACGTTACAATAATTTTAGGCTCATTTTGGCTTTTTGATCGATGTAATATGTTCTGTCATCTGTTTATTCACCTGTCAAGCTATTCTATTCGAGATCCTATCAATTTTTCTCAATTACAATGTAACGTTTATGTACTGTTTTATTATGTAGTACGAAACGAAAGTATTCGAAACAAAAACATATGTTTGTATAGAAGCGCTAATCTATGCGGGCATCTGAGACGATTTACCTGGTATCCATTCAAAGGACCCAATCTCGAGGCTCCAGTGTACTTTATTTCGTTTACGCGTCTTTTACGGCAGGTGGGATAATACAAGGAGCTGCTTTATACGATAATAAAGTGTACCTCTAGTAATGTATGCCGTATGGGCGCCGGTTCTCGCATAGACAATTTCACGGACGCTTAGCTAATGTTTGCCAAACGATTTGCCGCCGGCTGTATCGCCCGGGACGGTCATTTTTTCCCGCCACTACCCCATTCCGGGCGTTACAGACGCTCAAAAATCGCTGCTGGCTATTTCGTTGCAAGATGACCGAGTACCGCTTGGTTATAAAACTATTTCCTGAGTAATGCGTTTAGGAAAATTAGGTTTGGACATTTTTTTAAGACAATAATTACGTTCTACGTTCATACTATGTTGGATGTAGTATCTAACAATTTACACGCGATAGAAAGGTTTTCTATCCGTAGTATTGAAATAAAATAAAACATGCATTCATGAAGTCACTATTTTATAAGCTAAGTTTCAGTGTAGAGAAAAAAGAATAATGAAGAAAAAGGGTCTCAAAACTTTAATTTTCCGTCAATTTAGTTATAAGTGAAGACTCAAAACCTCAGTAATTTAAACAACCATTACACTATTGTTTACATTACGAAACGAATGCGTGTTACGATAATTAAGACCGTAGCCTATTCTCTGTATAATTTAAATGAGAAAGAGATTAATCAAACGATACTAGCTTTCACTCCCGGCGATAAAATTCCCGGGCAATGCGTCCTGTCCCGTAACCGTCTCCCGGTTTTTTATGCCGACTAATGTTAGAACTATTTGAATTACTCTAGTGTCAGAATCTTATCGCGCGATCGATCTCAACCCTTCAATGTATGCGACATCGGCGCAACTGCTACAAATGTTTTTTTTGTGTTATTTTAAGTGAGGCGACGCATTGAAATTCAATGTTATTATGTATACGATACACTGCGCAATAGTGACCCACTACATTTTTATTAGAAAATTTAATAAAGAAAATTTACTAGTGAATATCTCAAATCATTTTACTTGTTAAACTCATAATTTAAATTTCTGTTTCGTTGAAAATCTAACGCAAGATCCTTCGAATGGCATTTTAAGTGTTAACCAAAAATACGCATTATAGATGTATTTAAGAAAAGTTTTTAATAACAAACTTTCCTTCTAGTTTTGACATGGCCTATACAACAACATCTAAGGTATGTCAAAACGAGAAAAAACTAACTTTTCTCCACGCACCCGAGTACAATGTGATGATACTACTGCAACATAGTCCGTAAATCCGGCGGGTACGGGGGGCAATAAAGTAAGCAGTTTTACAAGTGAGCGGCCCCGGAACGAATTCCCCGGTTAGCGTATGCCCGATATTTTTATTTTATGACTTCAAACTTAGTATATTTACGGAGACTACTTTGTTTATGTGATACAACGTAAAATTGATTAGCGAAACAACAATCTCACGTCATATTTGTTTCTCTTTTGCAAAACTTAAACTACTATGCAACATTTTATTTACCCCTTTGGTGTATGTAAATGAACGAATCTCCGGTAGCCTGCTTATGCTGTGGTAACTTTCACTCTTCAATGCGAGAATATATACTGTAATATAAAAGTAATCAATCGAAAAAATATTTTATTAAATTGTTGATGAAATACAAAAGTGCCGTTATTTTTACATTGAATTATTCCTTATTACGGCCTATTGATTCTGTTACAAGTAACTGTCAAAAGTTCCCAGCGTCATTAGGCCGGTGATTCGTCGTATCGAAGGGACGAAAGAAGAATGCATACAACAGCAACAAAGCACTCTCACATTATGTTGTCGCAAGCCGCGACGCGTTCCAATTAAGAGAGATTTATTCATCCCTTCGCCGCCGTGCGACTTCTCCAAAGACATTATCAGAGATTTAACTCGGCAGGACAATTGTTCCCCAATTTTCTAAACACCTCGACAATGCTCTCGTAATTTGTTCAATCCTCTCGGCTGTTTGTTTGCGCTGGGAGAACGCGGCGCGTCATCACGCAGCGTCAGGATTGTCGCATTGTGCCTCGGTTTGTTCGCATTCAATATTCATTTACTTGAACGCTTTGTAATCATCGGAGATTTCAATACAACATCGGATTTAAATCAGGATTCCATTAATGTTTTAGTAGTGAGCGCGAGTAGGTATTTTGCGTTGTAATTGTAACAGCTTCGCATTTACGAACTAGTCGATACCGCCTCGAGGTCCACCCGAGTGTTGTAGATCGGATCAATATACGAGTAGAGAACAATTTGTCAATTAATTTATCGTTCCAATGCTTCGAAACGATCGCATTCACCGTTTCATTAATATAACTGGTTAGTTAATTGGGCTACCGAACATCGTTTCCTTTGTTGAGCACCAACCACACCCCACATTTATCTAAGCGGTAGCTTATTTAAAATGATAAACGAGCTCCCAATCGATTTGAATAACAAGCAGGCAGATGCTCTTAATCCTTTTGATTTCATTAAACGCATGCGCCCCTCGGCCCTGTCGGAAATATCACTCGAGTGTGGATCTCGATTCAACTATAAATTGTCCATTTATAATACCAACTTGATTTTAAGAAAGAACCTTAGCTTCACAAACCACGAAAGCGTCGAGATTTATTTTTTTAAGCATTAGGTGGAGTTTTTTAAGTACATCATTTGCCTTATTACGTGACCGAAATGTCTTCCTTAGGATTTGAGTTTGCCTTCTGTTGCCCTACACAAGGTTTATTATAGGATTTTTAATAAGAGAGCGGAAAGGAATCTTATTTTTTTCCGCGATGGCATCTTATTTGTCAGCCGAACAATATTGTGAAATCACGGCGTTCATCTTTTTTTACGGAGATATTCTAATGAATTCCCAGCAGACATTCGTCTGAGTGCTTACCAATCGCAGCGTCATTTGTTTGATCGTTTCGTTAGGGAGAGGCCAAGTGAAAAATCCGTCTACATTAATCACGACGATGCTGAAATACAATTTCGAGCGGTCGAAAAAATTTACATAAATAATTTATACCCATGGGGCTATACGCTCGGTACTCTTTAATCCGTTCGGAGAGTTGTCTCTGATCGTCGCTTTATTATGAAGCCCGTAATATTGTCGTTCCGATCCTTTGCTGTAAGCTCTCGGAATAAGGCACTTTATATACCTATGTATTGTCCCAAAGTTTCAAGTCATCTTCGCTTACTCGCTACTGTCTTTATTCTGCCTTTGTAGCATAATTATTTATTGTTGATAACATTTTATATATAACACCATTGTAAATATTTATACAGTCTGATGTGCACGGGTTTACCAGTATTAATAAATAAGTTAAATTAGTAATAACACATACTTCACTACACAGACCTCTAGCATCCACAAAAAATACCTTTGGTGTACAATTATACTTACAATAATAAACTTTCATACATTGTTTTATTGCTGTTGCGATTATTGCTGTTGCGAAGATCTGAAAATGTTCGTGGTTCGTTATAAACAAACTATAATTTCATTGAATCTACAGATTAACAATTAATTTTCGAAAATGTCAATCGAACACAAAGGCGGACTCGAAGCTCGTCGACTCATCGTGCGCAAATGAAATTTCAAATGAATTTATCACTCGCTCGTTTAAACATATATTTGAGAGCTCATTCGTCGAGTGCGCCGCGCGCGAGATCAATCTCTTTTAAAAGAGGTATTGTTGCGCTCGATTGTTTATCGTTCGATAATATGACGCAGCGGGTCGCCGAGGGTGTTGGCTGGTTGGTCCATCTCCGTACTGCACTGCTGCCTACTTGACGGCACCTCGCGCCGTTGATCGAGTATTATTTTAGGCATGTGACTGTGATGGATTCGATCGAATCTCTCTTCGGACAGCCGGAGTTTTTATGGCAAGCTAACATGTCGGCCGCTGTGTGTGTAGCGGATAAGGCTCAGAACACGTTTGGCGAGATGCGTGAACGGTTTCGGGAACGTCTGATTCTTCTGAACGATCTAAAATGTCTATGCGAATGCAAAATAAGCGATTTGCAAATGTATGAAAATATTTCTTTTACTTTGTGTGAGTGAGTGAGTGTTACTATTTTTACAATAGTAGAGTCTCTAATAATATATCTGATACTACTGCTCCGATAACGTACAGTTATTCTTTGTGCAGCAGTTTCATGCTACGCATATACATGCTATATTAAAAATATATTTGTGCACAAAATTACGTACAAACATTGCTTGTTTGTTTAGAAAATGTCTATAGCAGATTGGTATGATATTATCACTCTATACCGGTAATCTGGTATTAAAAATCGGGTTTTATATATTTATGAAATTATAAGGCGTTAATTTCGCTATATGTGACATCGACCTAAGTCAAAAAAATGCCTCGATCGACATGATGTAGTATTCGCGGTTTACATGCGTGTTGTTATGATGAATAGTCGATGTTTCGACCCTTGTTATTGGGTGCTTTACCTTATTTGCCGGTTGAGTAATTTCGGTGCCGGAAACCGACTTTGGTGTTAAAGTTCTGTAATTTAAAAACGTAACGGACGGAATAAATTTAAATATTTACTTACAGCTTTACTTACACCTAGTACTTAGGAGTGTTTACTTCATAAGTGGAGATGGAACGTTATCGTGAGTCCATTCGGACTATTATAAATCTTCATTAGAAGTAGTATCGTATGGATAAGTTTCCACGTCTCTCAAGATCTTTAGATACATCTTATTTCGTTTAGCTTGAGGTGTGGATATCAAACATTTTTGTACCTTAAGCAAGCGAATCTATCTCCCTAATAGTTTCCAATTAACTGTTCTACTACTCGGGCGATTAAAGTGTGAATTTGAAGTTGAGCAGAGAGCGTCACTAAAGTTTATACCCCACAAATTTCCAACTCTTTTATGTTCTACACATGTGTTTCTCTCGATAATTGGGACAAATGCATATACATAAATAATGTATTGGACACGCATGTAATTATTTTTATATTTTTTCAACCGGTTATTTTTTTAGGTTATCCTTATATCACTGCGAGTAAATCGACAAACAACTTACCACCAGCAATTCATACAGCGACACAAAACGAACTATGTATTGTGTATCTACGGCGTCTGTTTCAAGTTCGTTCTTCATCGGCGCGAGCAGCAACGGCGCACAAGTACGGCAGTGGCAATTAACTCGAGTTTGCCACCAATAAATAGCACACTCTACCAGATATAATTAACTGCTGCGCCGTTACAGTAGCTGGTGGTGCAGTTAACCCCTATGCAATTTAGTTCGCGTTCGGCTCGTAATCATTAATAATGGCATCGTTTTCTTGGTAGTTGCTAAGCGAAACTTCATATTGGAATGAATTGCGTCCCATTACGTTATATTAGGTATGTACAAAATGCTCCATATTGAGCAGTTACCGTGTGATTGATCTAGCTATCAAATTACTTCTACGGAAATTGTTACTTGTAGTGTGCTAATAGTTTGTGATTGTGACTCAAGTGATTTCAATTATCTACGTGTTTATAATTTTAATTTAAGTTATGATCAAAACATTGACTTTTAATATTTTATAAAAATAATATATGTATTTGAAAAGTCCATACGTCCTTCCACTTCGATAAGTTACAAGGAAAAGCAACGAGATAAAAATCTCAACTTCAATGTTCTACATTGCTTTATGTGAGTCAAAACAATTCTTCAAAGCGTTGTCGATATTATTTATGAAGGTCTCGTAGATGCCGATGATGGATACGATCCTGCGAGCAATACTCGTCTATATCAGTAAGTGTGATCAAGTTGGCTCTGATCATTTTTTACGTCGGCCTCAAGACAAATTGTGTTCACTAATCGCGCCGGCCATTGTCCTGTGGTGTCGATTTTATAATACTTCACGAATTAATAAGCCTACGCCCCGCCCCGTAGGCGTCGACACCGTGATTAATAGACCGAGAGTCGACTACCGGACCCTCGAAGTTTTGCTTAGAGACGCTCAGCGTACAACGCACCACACACCGCACACATACACTCATATACCTAACTATGCTATGCCGTCATAACACGAGAGTTTCACACGACCAAAATTATTTATATCGGTTACGCACCAATCGGCCGTATATCTGTCGAAGTGTTAATATTTAAATAATAATGTCGGATTATAAATATGTAGTTGCGTGCATCATTCCTACGTGTGCCTACCAGACACTTTAACGCTTGTTTATAATGTATGGCCCTGCGGAGCCGTGTCTGATTAGCGTTGGTCGTTCAACTCTAATGAGCTTCTCCGGATTGACAGACGGTATTTACATATGCAACCTATGCCAATCAGGGATCAAGGGATTGTGTGAGAACTCCGGATCGAAGCTTATCCGAATTAACCTTTGGCTCGTTATCTCGTGGTGATTTAAAAAATTGTTGTGAAAATTTATTACAATACTAGCTGACCTGGTGCACTTTGAACGCCACAGAATTCCTCAATTTCCCTATCTTTGTCTCTGTTTCTGTCCCTATCCCTGTCTCCGTCCCCGTCCCCGTCTGTCTATATCCGTCCCAATAATCTGTTGGTTTACGGTTACTATAAATAAAGTAGTCTATCACACAGACAAAAGACAGCTTTAAACTCGGCTGGAGAACTTCTAATGTTATAATCAATTAAAAAGGTAAGGTTGATCATTCGGTATCTTTATTAAGAGTTCCATAACTGAACCTATAATATATTATGTGTTCTACGTAAACTATGCTATATACGGAGTAGCTGGTCATTAACTAGTAGAAGTATGGCAGAGTATATCTATTGGTGGTCTCCCTAGTTCAGACAGATGCTATCTGAATCATGCTGTTTTAGTGAGTATCAGTTCGATCAGAGGCGAGGCAATTTCACAATGCCACCATTGTGGATTGGATAGGGACGACTCTGCATATATAAAATATCTGAGCCTGTATTATGTATACTTACTGTCTGATCACCGGGGGAACCCCCTATTTTAGTTAGGGAAATATAGGGAATATGCGTTATGGCTTGATTGTAACTTTCCTTTAAAGGATTCCAGATGTTTGGAAGTCTAATGGTGATAGAATATCGACACCGGAGGCAACTTATAACAGCAGTGCTCTGGTTTGGTGGGTGTGGTAAGAGTGAAGCGCTTAACCAAGGCGTTTTAATTTATTCATCGAGGGAAGTATCGCAGTTGTGGTCCATGTAGAACTTTGATTCTGTCTGAGTTGTCCATGAGCGGCATACGAGCATGCAGTCAACCTGATGGTCAGTAGTGACCATTTACCATCAGATGTACTGCATGCTCGTTTGCTATCGCAAAATCATTTAAAAAAAAGTCTTTTCTCACACATGCATTTTTTTCAAAACCACCATATATCGATAAAAACTACGAATAACGCAAACTGCCAATTTTTTGACCTACCAGTGCACAAGTAAAATGAGAAATCATACAATTCGTGTATTTTTTAATGTAATAGACGACCATTAAAATTGTGTGAGTAATGATGATAATAATGATTGTTGACAAAATTAAATGTAATATGTATATATCTCTATCTATATGTATAAGTTTCTGAATATGACAGATTACCCTATTATCGCACGAACGAGACTGAGTTTAAAGAAAAATAATCTACACTTAGTCATAGTACAGTTGTAATAAATATACGCATTCACACACATTTTTTTTTGCTTAGAGGAGGCGAGTGTTTTTAAAATGGAAGATCTTTACTTAATTAAGTGTTGTTTAAATGAAGAAAAATTTGTAGTTGTTACGTTGTTGCCGACTGTACTAGTTTTATGTAATTTTAGGTTTATTTTATTGGCTTTGAAGTCTGATATCAACGTGGAACATCAGTGTATACTGTGGTGATTGGAATTAAATTATTGTGCTGAAATACACAAGCGATTGAGGCGTTCAAACGTTACGTTCGTCTAAATTGATCGCAGAAAGAAATTAACAGTTAGAGTTAAATGTAAAAAC
>DWTF01000110.1:0-15980 GCA_018250225.1 Udranomia kikkawai
AGCTAATATGGATTATATTTATTAAATAGCAACGGTGCTTAATTAAATGGTAGGTACAAGAAACATACCATTTTGTAATAAATACATGTTAATGTTTAATTCTTCTGTATTTGGGGTAAAAGCTTTTGACTACAAGTAGGTTAAGGAATCTTTAGAACAATTATTTCTTAATAACCGAAACAAGAGCTTTTGAAGGCTTGTGTTAGCATGTAGTAGATATATATGAATAAGAATATGGATTTCTCAATTTTTTTATGATTTTGAGGTAACAAACAAGCATGCAGTCCGCCTGATAGTAAGTCGGCACTGCCGCCCATGGACATCTACCGTCCGTCTACCTAAGATAGGATTGAAGTTCTTTCTTAGGTCTACTAAAAATGCGTTGCTACCCCCGAGAACTAAGTTGGAACGCCTCGGTTATGTCTTTCTGACACCACCCTTCAAACCAGAACACGAACTTCGTGAACGATATACGACAAATCATCTACAAATCGTAAAACAGGATATGTAAATTCGGTTAAGTCGCTATTATTAAATTGTGAGAATGCACCAAAATACAACCCATAATAGGTACATTTACCTAAAACCGTAGGGCCGAGCAGTGGAACCCTTTGTTATGCGTTATAAATCTGTCATAGTCCTTGTTAGTAGATGCTTTGATTTTAAACGATCAAAGAGATCGCATCCCCGGCATCTCGGTGACAACTAATTGGTTTACCTACAGTGGCAAGCGTAAGGCTCGTACCAGACTAACGTATTTTGTATAAAAATGTAAGAAATAAAATTATTTGTAGAAGTAGGTATATGTTTGGATGTATGCTACTTTACAAGTATTTAAGACAGATTTTAATTTACTTTTTATATTAGCTTTAATTCTATAAATAGTAGACAGCTAAATTTAATTGGGTAGGTGAAATATAATGTTTTTTACTACTGTCATATTTTACATATCTTTGTAATTTGTACTAAACTTAGTAAGTAGTGACCAGGTGAAAAACCGATTTTGAGCAGTTGTTAAGCTTTTATTTTTTAACTTTAGTTTTATAAATAAGATATTAACTCTTTACTTTCTGGTGCTTACTGACACTTATGGTGTTAAGGAATATGCAAATATGAAATTGCATGAATCATACGAAACCATGTAAGGGATTAAGCTAACGAAAAATATTAAACCATAAGGTATCCATTACGAGGGTATTAAAAATTACATTTCCTCACTTATCTTCTTACTTACACTAGAAAATGGGAATATTTTTAGACCTTTTTTGATCATATCTGTCATCAGAAAACTCCAGTGTTTATTTTATATTATGTTCTATATTATATAGGTGTAACTTTCCTAAATAAATAAAGCATTAAAGCAACTTTGTTATTTTGTTACATTTTTATTGCAATCACTATACGCCAATGTAAATCAAACCTAATAACTAAACATGTCGTGATGCTATATTTATATTCTGTACACAAACTTAACGTACGCGTATTTCGCGCCTTTACAAGTAAATTTGTTTCTAAAGTGGCTTGTTGCCACTGACTCTGTATGAAACTAAATGTTGTCATTAACTTTTTAAGTAATTCAAATGGCACTAAATTTGTTAATCGTAGAAGCAAAAGTGGTTTGTATACGATTTTGAAAGTTATATGAAATTTACCTAGTGTAATTGGCGCAGAAGTATATAGATGTAAACTGACTGGTGACACCGTACTACATTTGTTATGTGTACATATACTGTAAGGAAGGGATAGTTTTTGTTTGTTGGTGCTTATTAACACTATTATTCTAGGGAAAGGCGGCCTTACAATGTCAGTGTTTGAACTACCGTGCACTGGTTTGAAAAATAATGTCTCTGAGGCCTCAACATTCTTTGGATCTGTTACCTAAGACATAAAAGGAGCACTTATGTAAAATACACCACCAGTTAACAGCAACTGTATGCCAAACGTTAGTATTCTATAGTCCAGTGACATATCATAAATCGCATTTCTAAAAATAAACGAACAACAAGAACGTACTAGAACAATGTATTCGAATGTCCTTTCAAAGGGGATCTTACTTCAATGTTCTCAAACGCCTTTAATAATAAAACATAGGGAGAATTGACGAGGTCACGTTGTAGGCGTCTTGAGTAGTGGACCGCGTGCGTCAGTTCACATCACTGGGCGTATAAGGCCACTGCTATGAAGAGATCGCTGTAATTTTCAAATTTCGTAAGGGTAACTAGTAAAATACTCATAGCCAAAATTCTGTATTCATTCATCTACGATAGCTTCCGATCCTATTTTTAATACTGTTACTTTAGGCAGTTAATACGAATTTAAATATATGTTACACATGGCAAAAACATTTGCTATAATTAATTTAGAAAATATTGCAATGTAATTTTATATTAATAAAAACTTTTTCTACTAATTTCTCGGCAACACTTTTTTTCGGTGACACTATCGTTCTTTAATTTTTTCGGTTATATTTTTCACACATTAAATACAGTTCTAGGAGCAACACATCAATTTTAGGTACTGGGATCTGCCAAAATAGTTAAATCAAGAGACGACGTCACTCCCAGAACAGTTGAATCAAAAGACGGCGGCATTAACATTACATTTAAATCAATAGACGACGCACTTTGAATCAGAAGACGTCTTTTCCTGGTTTTGATTATATCAATCTTAGAGAAGTTATAAAACTATGCAATGAACATATTAGTAAAACAATTATGTAAATTAATTTAACACAGAGCAGGGCGTTGATTCGAATTTAATGCACTGAATTTAAAGGAAAAGTTATTGTGTGTGACTAATATGTTTAGAATATTTAATTATTTAAAACATTAATTTGTTTACGACAACTCACCCATTAATTTGGGTTTAAAGTTCTGTTAGAAACTGCAACAATAAATTATGCATCCGATAATATTTTTAAGCGTTAAAATAGGTTATATGTATTAAGTAATTGTTGTAAGTTGGTAGATGTTGTTAAATATTTTAAGTTGAATAAAATACTTATTGAAATATGTTGCTTTGTAATTGATAGGGTGTGGATGTATTTTTGTGTCATTTCTATTTGTGTTTATCACAAGCTTAGCACCTATTAATTTCTTAAAGTTAATCATACAACATTGCATACAACTTTTAGAATTATAAAACTTTAAAATAAATGTTAAATCTGATAAACATTGAACAACAAACCGACATGAACATCTTTGCTTCCAGTTTTTTAACTGATAAGGTGTCATGTTATGCTTCTCATGTCATGGTGACAAGCTGGTCGCCTTTCACCGCTAATGATCTTATTTTTCTTTATTTTATGTATTACGTTTACTAACAAATAGCAAACACAAATATATTGCTTAATTCTCTATTAACCATTACACTGCATGCAAATTAATATCTGTGCTAATTATTATTAACAAATAAGTCCATATATTATATTTATTAATTAGTTAAGGATTATTTTGAGCAATTTTTTCAAACTTAAATGAGAAGAAAAATGTCTATTGGTAAGAACCAATTGTTTAGCTCTGAACAAACCAGTTGTTTAGCTCTAAACACAGTCATCAATAGGTAAGTCGCTGTTATGTTGTGTTAGTTGTGTTACTGTGATAAGTGTCATGTTATGCTTCTGATATTATGATGTCAATGTCGCCTTACCGCTAATGACTCTTCAGCGGTAGATCAAACATCTCAAGAATAACTTGTCTTGCTCACACAAAATAATTGGGCCAAGATAAGCCTAATAAACTTCAAACGTGAATAATTCTAAACACTTGTTACGATAATTATGAGTAAGAAGTATTTACTAGGAACACGAGCTGTGATAGTTTAGAAATTGGGTTAAATTCACATAATATTTATGAGTATTCTAATTTTACTTAATATTTACGAGGTCGTTTGATGATGAATGTGCCCCAGACTGATTAAATTTATACTATCAATTATTACAACCTATTAAATAAAGTATAACACTCTTTTTTTAAGTTTAGGATTAAAAGATAAAGGTCTTATCGGTGGCAGTTACAAAATGTCAAAAAAATACAAAGTTGCAACGGATTAATTATGCAGAAAGAGTTAAATTACTTTTTATGCCATACTAGGAAAAATTAAAGCGAAGAATAGGACGAATACTGATATTACCTTCACCTTTTTAAATTTACAATTATTATTATTTTGTCTAATTCGAAACATTTACCACATACTGTATAATCCTGAATACAATAAGCTTTACAGTGAATAATAATTAAATTTTAAACATAGGTGCAAAAAACCCTAAAATATATTTAGTCTACCCGCTACGCTCATCCCATCAAAGCGCCCTTATACGACGACTTCACACGCGATCTGACAAACGCGGAGGCATCGGGTCAATCCACTTTGTTTTTGCATCGCCCATAAAAACAAATTACCCTCGCTTCATTTATCGATCCCATAACCGCATGCGAGAAGTAAAGGAGCTCACCCATTCTATTACACACTGGACCTCGCAAAATGACCTGGACAATCAAGCAACGCATTTGTAGTTGACCTAAGAAAAGAACTTCGATCCTTTTTAATGTGAGTGCTGATGTCCATGGGCGGCAGGGACTACTAAGGTACTTTTTAGTGGTTCACACGCTCGTTTGCTACCTCAAAATCATAAAAAAAACAGCTACACCCTCTCAAGATACTGTTGTCACTCGATAACCATCTCTAAGTTTTTAACCATCTCCAAGTAAATCATAGTGCTTTCTTAATTCACCACCACCATCGTCACCATTTATCATGACTTAATTATATTGACGACGCCTTAAAAACTAGAACTTAAATGATCACAGAAATTTGTTGTCATACTTTAAATCGATAATATTCTTACAATTTTCTAATGTTTGCGAATACAACGAAAACACTGCCGAAATAGCACATGTGGCTACTTATGAGTTCAATCTCCTTCAATTAAAATTAATAAGATATGAAGCTACTGGAAACACATACTACATTGCTTGATATTGTAAACATACCTCCAGATGACCGTACTGGGTCTTACAACATTTTTTTACAAATTGGGAACAACGAACAATACTGTTCCATATGCGGGACAGATGTCTCATTCACGCATACCTACATACTTCGGTATGGTCATGTCCAGTGGGCGTTCTTGAGCTAGTGGTTCCATAATTATGTAGTCATCGTGTTACGTTTTGCAATGGTCTTTGAACGGCCCGACTTAGTATAGGATTAACTGAACCGACACGAACTTATCGAAAAAAATCTACCTGAGTCAGCCGAGTGTAGCAGTCTGCGTCGCCGCAACCCTTATTATGTCCCACTGCTGGGCCCGGGTCGCTCACTAGTGGGTGCGGCTTGAAACATTCCGTCACGGTACTTCGATGTATGTTGTTCAAGTTAACCTTAGCTTAAACTGTACAAAAAAGCAGTTAACTTTAACTGGACTCTGATTCATATTTCCTCTGATTATTAAAGCTAAATAGATATATCCCTAAATAGATACATATATTATATCTCACTTGAATACAAAACCACAAAAATGTTATAATAACAATTTTATTTTAATCTTTCCAACTTACCTAAAAAATAAATAATTCCAGATTAGATGATCAACTTCTTCGCTGAAAATAACCTAATTAAAAAAGTGATTAATGACATTTATTCGGTACCTTTACTTTCCCGTATAATGTGCACATTTCCTTACCGTTGCCGTCACTGGGTTAATAAAGAACACACGCAAATTATGTCCGCAAATTAGTTAATAATGGGTTAAAGATTACCTGGTTTTAAGCAATTAGAAATCCAATATTTTATATAAATATACTACTAGTACAATATTCTACCTTGACATAATAAGGTTATATTTAAAATTGTAACCTTAATCTTATGAAGACTTTGGTTAAATCCTAAGCTAGTAAAGTTTGCCCTGTTTATGGTATACCTAATTGTTACAAAAATAACTAAAAATAGAGACCTCATATTTAAATTTGACGTATTGTTTATAATCGTTGTACTAAAACTAAAGTCTATTTCCAACATTTCTGCTTATCCGTCCATTCCGACGGATAAAATTTGCTGTTTTATTATTAAATTGTATTAAAACACGTTAAAATACAGTCCTCACAGTAAAGTCGTGTTGTTTTCACTAGTCCAAAAACTAAAGTCTATTCCCAACTTTTCTGCTTATCAGTGCATCCTAGCGGAGGCTAGTCATAAATAAAACAGTTTGTTCCCATTTTTAAAGTCGGAATACGATTTGAAAATTTACCGATTCGCAAGATTTCAGCCACGGTACGGTCAACCCACATAGATGAGAGCATTTAAATGTGCATACAAAATATCGAATGCGAATATCGGCCTATAGAACCAACTAGTTGTGCCACCATCAATATTAGCTACACCCGAAATTCGTCCTTATGGCTTTTGTAATACGGTTTATAAGGAATATTTTTTGTATTCGTCAGTAACACAATCTTTCTCCTTGTGTACAATGCTGGACAATAACAGTGACATGTACTTGAATGCAAAATAGCTTACATGTCACGGCATTTTAACATGGAAACGTTATAGGAAGTACTGCATACAAATGATGTTTTATCTTTAGTTTTAGTTGCACTCGCAAGAAGATGTGTATTTGGTGACTATTAACATTGTACTAACTTCAAATATAATCATCATAATCTATATTAACATACATTTTGATTATTGATAACGGCTCGGCTCGGCTCAAAAGGTTCAGTGCGGATTTTAAACCACTCCTTTTGTAACATATTTTCTTACACTATCTGATGAATTACTTAGAATGCACAGAATCTTCAATAAATAGAATTTTTTATAACCTACAAAGAAAGTTGTGAAGGACGCAGTTATTAGTTATTGCTTAGAGACAATTTCTCGAATATTCAAAAACATTTTTGGGCAAAATATATTTTACAAAAAGAACATTGATGTCTAACAAGTTAATTATAGGATATTTGCTCATTTAATTGGTAATAAGGAAAGCCCACATAATTTTTATAATAAAAAAGTGACCTTAATTATAAGGGTAGTCAATTATAAAAAGCTGGTGGAGTAAATTCCGATATTTTTTTGCGATACAGTTGACTAGACGGAACTTTTGGGTAACACAATATGTGTATTAATGTTTGAAAATATGTAATTACTAGCTGTGCGCGCGGCTCCGCCCGCGTGAAATTTTCGGTTCTTTTGGCGAATCATTGCATCGTCGTTCGTTCATTGATCGGCAGCCGCGTATCGTGCTCCGAACGTATGTTGAATTATTTTAATTTTACATTTCCTCCAAAACTATACGCCCAAATAACATGCTATAAGAGGCAAAGTTTATCTTCATAAAATTATCTTGACAATGAAGTAATTTTTCTTCGTAAGGATTACTATGCTTGTCTAATAATAAGGCTCAGAAATCGCCTTTTATTTTTAATCAGTCTTTTTAACCCTAAAATTCTTATTGTGGCTTATTTACCTATAAGAGATAGATATATCGTGTCGCGGATTTATTTATAGATCTATTAAAAATCTATAGTTTTGTAGTACATTGTACTTAGATATCATTAACCATTAAGACAGCATATGCGGATAAAGCAGTTTGATAACGCGAGCTACTACAAATATCAATATTTGAGGCTTGCCAAGAATATTAGCGTAATGCTATATAGCCTATAATAGCCTTCCTCACGAAATGGACCATCAAACAAAAAAATAATTTTACAAATCGGACCAGTATTTCCTGAGATTAGCGCGTTCAAACTCTTCAGCTTTATATATTAGGTATAAAATTACTCTAAGAGAAATATCTAATACTAGCTGTTGACCGCGTCTTTGTATTTATTTATTAGGTATTTATTAGGTACAATGTGTTTTCCAACTCATTTGATATTTATCTATTTATATTATATTTTGGCACAATATTAACAGGATGCTCAGTTATTTGTAAAAATATAATTACTAGTCGATGCAAGTTAATAACGTTGCCCTTAACAAGTAATTAATTGTAAACAAATCATTATCTGGCATCAAAATGTTAACTGTATAAAAAATCAATGTAGATTTGTTAACGAAGCCTAGTAGGGTTGCCAACTTCTTTTAACGACCGTTTTGTAAATAATTCTTATAAGTCCTAATGAGTTCTAGTGAGTCCTAAATTTCAATTCAAGTTGAGTGTTTTTTTTTTATTATTGATTTTTTTTATTTTTTGTACTACTTAATTTCATTTTGCATTTATTACGTATTAATAGCTATTACCTATCGAGACCTATTCGAGGTCCTTCATCATGAGCTCCGACCGATCGCTACAAGGTCGTGGTGGACACTGTCAAGTGTCAGTTTGGGGCGATAAATTTCTTTTTTATTTTGCTGTACGATCCATTTTCTTGAAATTACATCCTGTTGAAAATCACCCAAATATTTGGATGTTTTTCTTGTTCCCTAATTGTTGTGAGAAGTGTATATTTATTATTCCTTCCAACAGAAAGTAGTTAGCTAAGCTACGTTTCACTGGAAACTTTTAAATTTAATCGATAACCCTACAGGAAGGTTGTGTCAGATTAAAAGATCGCTCGTTCAGGGCCTGACCCGCAAAATTGATTATGCACTTCCGTAAGAAACTGATCTGCAAAATTACCTTACCTTACGCCGTTTTGCCTGACTCATACGCTGAAATTGTAATGATTGTATAAATAACTTTCACTCGGCTCGAACTCGCCCGAAGAATCGTTCGGTATTTACTATTAACTACAAGAAAAGATAACGGAAAGAGAGGAGAGATTTATGTTTTTGTTTTGGAAATATAATCCATTTAGGAATGTTCACTTATTTTATAAAAAAGTAGAACAAAATAAACAAATTCACACTGCTGTTTGTAAAATTACTTTTTATACCCTGTAATTTTTAATTTTGAGGTAAAAATAATAGTTAATTATGACATAAAGCTGGCAGTATAATTTTTTTTCTTTCATATTTATATTACACTAATTATTGATAAGTATGATTGGAATATGAAATACGAAACGATCTTAATAATTGATAGGAAATTATCGACTTACGAGTCGATTATTTAACACGAAAATATTCATGGGAGCTCAAGAGGGTTACAATGCACGCATGTAATACTTTTGTACAAGCCTACTTTCGACAGGACATCGCAAATTAACCGGAAGCATTGAAGCGCGGCGAACGACCACAATGGGCCTTATTAATGTAATTAACTTCATATAAAGCTGCTCACAATTATTTTAATGCTTATTAAACACGTGCGCCGGACCGCTGTCGGTCACAAGTGGCCACTTCGTGCAATTATCGCTATTGATTCCGTGGTCGAGCTAACCAACGGAACAGGTGTATCGGAAACTTGTTAGAAATTTTCCCATGATTCCATTTGGGAAAGGAAACGGGAATTCGTGTATTGTATACGGCATTTTTATTACGTATTACTAAGTTTAATAATTTAAGAAATAAACATAATCCGTCTCGCTAGGTAGATAAACTAGGTTTAAACTAGGTTGGAATGGGTGAAACGAGGGTTTAAACCTAGTTTAAAAGTTAAACCTTGATTGGTAATAAGACGATAAGAGAAGAATATATTTGTAAAACAACTTTATGTAATGGTTAATCCTAACAATTTAGTGTGTAGTGTAGTTAAGGATCCGCGGCGTGCAAAATATAATAGATGTTATTCAGTGTTGTACTTGCATATTTAATAATAGGGCACAATATTACACAAGACGAACAGCTAGAAACCTTCAATGTAACAGCGAGATAAATTAATACGACGATATCTTATACCTATTCAACAAGAATACCGTTAGATATGACTGTAACGTAATTTATTCTGGACAAAAAGGGGTGAAATGCATTATAATAATCTGAATCTAGATGACAAACCTGCCACAGCGATAAACACGAAAAGACTGATTCTCGCTGCAACATATTATCAACATTACCGTCCTAGGTATTTCGTAAAGTATTTTATCAGTCTGTACGGTTGATTGATGAGAAGCATTTAAAAGCAACAAGGAAAGTTACATTTAATGGACTCTTGCACTCACTACTATATATGTACATCTATAGTTGTAAATGAATAAAAGTGACTGGTCGTGACTTTGAAGGACTTTTTTCAAAGATCAAGAGTTTTTTCACAAAGTTTACGAATATTGTGTAATTTTGGAGAAAATAGGTATGAATTTAGTATTTACAAAAGAAGATAGCGATTTAAAGGTAATTCAGTTGTGGTGCGTTAATAATTATTAATTAGTTAGTAATTAATTAGTGTTCCAGTGTATAGTACACTATAAGCGATTATTCAATAGTTTTAAACAATATTTGAAAATATTACTGAACTATTATTTTTTGTAATAATGTACCCATCGTTGCCCATGCCCAATAGAGTATTTTCATTACCACAAATCACTATATTCTATTTTTCAGGCATGCTATTTTTTATTACCGATGCATTCATCGACTCTTCACCTAAAATAATAAAATTTTCTAAACAGCAAAGACTACCTACGATATAGTATAAATAAATATAACTAGCAGATATTGAACTCAAGGACAAACATTATCATGACTTTAGATAGATACAAATGCATCTGATAATTGTTTCTCGTATAATTTAAGGAACTATACTTTTAAGGAACCATTCTTGCAAGTGCTTAAGAAATACGATTTAATATAATTTGACAATAAAGTGTTCTATCGGCAAGCAATAGGCCCTTTGTAAAATTTATAGCTCATAGCTCAAAATTGTCGAGTTTTATGACAGTAGAGATTGGCATACTCATTAGCATTGACACGAATAGCGCCATCGGCATAAATGATTTGCTTGAATCTTATTTCTTACACAAATAGATGTAGCACCTTTTAGTACCTTTTCACATGCTGCGACTACCGACAAATACCTACCCGCAACCGTGTTTAAAGCTCGCACTCACTCACTCACTCATGTATTCTTTTTATTTCTTAAAAAAATATGATGTATTGTTTTCTGTGATTGTAAATCGACTGAAAGCGAATCACCTGTTCTACGATGTTTCTCGCAGCTAACGCACATCAGTCTCGCTATAATCGCTTTTGCATTAAATAACATATATTTTAAAGCGATTTTTTGCAGTCTTATTAGTTTCAGAAATAAACATCTGGTTACACTCAGAGAATTTTAATGATTACCTGTTTAGAATTTTACAAATCAAAATACAGAAAGTTAAAAATCACGCGTAGAGCTGAAAGTGTGTAGCTTTGGGAAGTGATTGGTGTACATACGTTTTGGCCAGTGATGCCCAGGTTTAGGTGGTAGAACTTTTTACGGTTCAATTCCGCAGACACCACCGGCACACCTATTTCTGCCTTATAACAGCAGTGTTGATGCTGCTGTGTTATGGTTTGAAGGGTGTGGTCAGGGAGACATACTTAATCGAGGCGTTTCAACTTAGTCCTCAGGGTTGGCGACGCATTAGTAGTTGATCTAAGGAAGAACTCCAATCCTGTCTTAGATTGACTACAGATGTTCATGAGCGGCAGTGACCACTTACCATCAGGTGGACTGCATGCTCGTTCAATACCTCAAAAAAAAAAAGCAGGTAATCGTGTACCTTATAACTTCTCGACAGTTCTTCTTCTTTTCACTTACTGCTACCGGCGTAGGTGTATGCTATTAGACAAACGCAGTGTATGAAAATTCTCTTAGGGTAATGGCTTAAAATAATTCTGTTGACCTGTGTGACTCATACTAATATCTATAAACACAGCTATTTTAATATCTGTATCCAAGTTTTGTACTTGTTGGTGGGAACTGGAATACGGCAGTAAATATTATTACCTAAGTCTTAATTAAATTTCACATATATGAGTGAATAATGTAAATAAAATTGTAATATTAATACGCAGTTCTTAGTATGAAATACTATACCTGTGTGCTGAGTTATACGTGTGTGTGTGTTATATTGTGTCAAGCTTGGTATTCTCAAAGTAGGTTTCTTATTAAAAGGCCTCAAGAGATTCTCCAACGTCCACCCCTGTATGAAAAAAAAATTCGTACTATTGAATCGTATCGTATAGGACTAATTTTAGATCCAGAATTGGATTGAACACAAATAAAGAAATTTTCGAGTATTTTAATCTAGTAAATACTTATGTATCACTAAATGTTGAAGGAAGAGAGAAAGACAAATTTTAAAGTAGCTCTTTATTTTTCAAAGTGAAACTATCTGAAACTATAGTAATCAAGGTCCGGATTAGAACATGTTTAAAGAGATCAAACCCGGACCTCTAAAGTTAGTGTATTTTATAACCACTGACCTATCTTATCGTGTCTCCGAATCAGATATGAAGTAATAAATAATGAAGTGGTGATATGCAGTGTCCAAACAGGCGGGAAACTTGTAGCCTGCGGCTCTGATAATGCGAGATGTAATTTTAAAAATAAATTCATTCTTGCAATATATTTGCGTAAAATTTAATACTTAGTATTTATTTCAGGTTTGACGGTTCCGTGTAAAGCCGTGGGCGATACATAGTCTCATTGCACAAGTAGAGTTGGTAAAGCAATTTTTGCATCGTATTTAGATTATTTAGTTGTTTAGATGCTGTAGTATCAATGTGAATGGCTTACGGCGCAGGCTAATGAAGCTACCCATCTGTAATTAGTTTCGTGTGGGACATCATTACGTAACCCTGATACAACCGTCTAATTAGTATCTAACCGTCCTTTCATAGAACTTAAATTCAACGTATATAGATAGATTATAATTAATTAAATTATATTAGAACATCCCTTGTGTGAAATTTTGTACGCGCCTATTTCTATGCCACGTCCATAAAATATCTAGAGAATAGGGTTTAAACTTTTACCTTTATGCTAAAAAAAAATGATTTTTAGTCATTAAAACCTACGAGAGTAATATAAAAAGTACTTTCCTCGGGGCTTAATAAAGGAAATAACGTACTGATACCTACCTACATCGCTTATATAAAGCTGATGGAGTTCTTGATATTGGTCTATAAACGATAATGGTAATAATATTCCGTAAAGTACAACGATATATATTTCATTAAATTTAATGCCTTTATCTGAAAGTACAGGTATCTTTAAGAAAAACATCAACTTTGGTAAAAATGTAATAAAGTGATATGACCTGACATCGTAGAACTCCCCATATAGAAAAAACTACGGAACCATTATGATGGAATTGTTTTATTTATGTCTGAAAACTAGTAGGTAAGACCATGTTATGCATTGGCTTCAAATCTTGAAGAATTTAGCAGAACATAACGTGAATCGAATTAGCGGTTACATCATCTTTCTTTAATCTTTGATGCTACTGGCGTTTTATGCAAAAATGACACTGTTGTGTAATAAATCATGTTATGTCGGAAATGGAGAATGGACTATGTCTATAATTCTCACAACTACGGCTATGTTTCAATAGAAAATAATGAGTCATTCTCATCTGCTATTATTCGATATTAATAAATGAGTACATCATGCATAAGCAATGGAGCCTAATGATGCACATAAACTACACTGAGGTTGCTCGGGGCGCTAACACCTCGCCGCAACTAATTGAAAGTCAGCTATTTATATTATTCGCGTTCGAAGCACATACTTCTTTTTGAATTGAGCCATAAACTCGGAGTAAATACTGCAGTTCGCGCCGAAGTACGCGAACGTGGGCCGGATCGGAATACCAAACTAAACTAATAGCTGGCCGAGCTAAGTTGCGAATTTGTTAGTCAAGCAAGATGTTGCGGCACACGATAATTCGATGCGGCTTGTAATAAAGCCATAGGTGTACTAAATAATGAACAGAAGCGTGTTTATGCTAATCAACTTACCCAGATGCAAAGGCGCTTGAAACGTAAATAACCCATAATAGGCAAGTGTATCCGTTTACTGTCCCATCGCACCTATGCACGATGTTTGTGGGTCACTGGTCATCGTACCGATCCCCCCACGAAGTTAAGTTAGGTCTCAGGTTCAACTATTCAACGTTAAAGAGTCCACGCATTCAACATGTTGTTGAAAACAGTATAAAGAAACCAAGACAAAACATCTCTCCGCGTCATCCAATTGTAATTTTCGCCGTTGATAACGCATCCCAAGAGTATGATAACAGTAATATCACGAGGACTGGCTAAAAGTTTAGAAATAACAGATACAATAATTAAATGTTTATAAACAACAATAGGTTTCCCAAAAGTTCAATACAAATGTAAAGTACAAGATATAAATGTAAAATTAATAATGGACAAACAAAAGCTACTATGTGTATGTGCCCACTAAAAGCCTATATACGGTAATTCCAATGCCAGACAAAACGAAAAATAATAATTAAAAGCACGGAACAAATTTGCTTTTATGACTTCAAAAGTAGGTAATGCAAAATTGATGTTTGCGATGCAACGTCTGCAGACCAGACACGTCCGACGAAAACAAGTTCTACCGATTCGTTCTTGTAATATCGGTGTAATTTATTTAATGTTAGAAATAGACCTCGCTCGGCGCACAAAGAATATTGGCTTTCACAACGGAACCCGGCAAATTTATGTGCCGCGAGATTTTGCCAACACTTTGCTTACAACGAATCACGAAAACAAAACGGAATTACAATTGGGTACTAACGCTAGGCCCTAGCGGTTTAAGTGCACGATTACAGAAATGCGGACTCATGTTGCCTAATCAGCGAACAAGTTTTTGTAAATCCTGCACTTCCTTATAAATTATTAACTGGGCTCTGTAATCATCATTATGAGCGGGCACTGAGCAGGTATAATTCGCAAGGAACAATCGCCGTTAAAATCGTCAGGTGAAGGAGCTTAGAATTATACAGGAATCGATTATAGTGAGCTAGTAATTTTGCAGCCCACAAGCACGCTTCCCTAGTATTGCCTTAAGCCAATTCCGTTACTAGGAATTATGAGTTGTTGTCGCACTTTTACACCTGCTCTTGAAACCGTTGTGGTAATTACGCTAATTGTTCTACGATACGGACATATTTTCTAGAAACAGTGTATTAACATTAGGTTTTAGTATAAACGTAAATAGATACAGATACCGTTGCGTTGCGGACTTATAGGACACATATACAATTCAAATTATTGTAGTTAACGTTTTTTTATTACCACAATATATAAAAAATGCATACCTTACTTACATAACCTTGTGTGATTGTTTTAAAAGACATACCGATTAATAATAAATTTTAAATTCAGATATATTAATAGTTTACTTTTCGAGTCAATTCGAACTTGGGCTACACTTCTATCAAAACTGGTCATTGTCGCTTGATATTCGTAACCTATCTATATAATATCTAGTACATCAGAAACTTAGTTTCCTCAGGACTAGATGAGACGCCTCGAAGTATATCTACTCTGTCGAATATTTCATTCATACTGGAGTAGTTTACTACTTCTACAATGTCTTATACGTTATTTCCATCCTTCTGTAAATTAGGCATTAAGGTTCGTGATGCACGCACACATCCCATTTCATTTTCTCTCGTTTACGCACACACACCTTATTATGAAAATCAACACAAACAATGCTTAGTTTCGTTCTTTGTATTTACTTTATCGGTTGAACTTTTTAAAAGCCACATATATTTTTTGCTCGGTACTTAATTATTTCCATGAAACGGTCACTGCTTATACCTAAGTATTAAAGTTTCGAAAGTCGTTAAAATGTATCAGTAAAAAGCATCGTTATCGCGTGTCTATTAATCTAACTGGTTACTTAATATCGGCAAGATGCTGCCAGTTGGTAAAAAGTAATTGATGACAGACGAGGCGTTACAATTATTGTGTGTCAAGTGGGTAATTGGTACGACGTACTTGTCAGCGGCTCTCAAACTTCTTGTAATGCATTTCTGTTGCCTATTCTTATATTATATTGGAGAAATATAAAATCCAGATGTTTTACAATACGGATTTATGTACTTATTATTAAAGTATTATTAAATAATTCAGGAATGAATGAAATTGGTCAT
>DWTF01000111.1:0-15978 GCA_018250225.1 Udranomia kikkawai
GTTAAACGTTGTCATATTTACATTAATGATTAAAATAATTCTATTATTAAATAATCAAAATTATTCTACCAATATCGAACCACTTTTATTTTTCAGATTCTTTTGTGTATTTAAAGAAAAGCATCCCGCCTTATAGATGACTAAAGTTACTGTTCTATGTATGTGAACATCACGCACATAGTAGTTTGCGTATAAAAAATCATTGATAAATACATCTTACAAAGAGTACGACAGAATCCACATACCACAAATACTTTCAAATAAATATATAATAGGACATTTTGATCAATTGTATCAGTTCAATATTATTATAACAAACTTCATTACCAAAACATATCTATTACGCGATGACACCAGACTCATGTGTGCCTTAATAGGAACTTTATGTACCTTTAACTTTATGTAAAACTGTTAACTTTATGTAAAATAATTGATGCCGAATTGAATTGAATAAAATAGGAAAACAAGAGTAAGAATCTTTCATTCAACGAATTCAAGCTTCTTCTATTACTGAAAACATTCGACTAACTTATTAGTTAGTCTAGACAGACTTATTTTGACTAGTCCACCATTCATCTATTATCACACTTTAAATATTTTTTATAAGTCTTACGAAGCCTTACGAAGAGGCGGCCACCACCTGTCGTTACGTGGTCACCGTCGCTAGGAACATTTTGCTCTAGGTGTTTCCAAACAAAGATAACTTAGCACTACTTAGTATTTAAACAAAGATTGTCCCAAATCTGTGATCCAATTTTCTTTAAATATCTACATACCCTATCAATATCAAAACAGTCGTCACATCGCAGTCTCTCTTCGTCAAATCCAATACAATACTGTAAAATACTGTGTAAAGCGAAGGTACAATGTACAAGGTACCCTTTGCTCCGAGGGTTGGCATTAAAGTCAATAAAATCCGTACAGCCAGCCCTATTGCGATGTCCGTGGCATTCGAGTCACGTATCCACCCACCTTGCGGTTACGTATATGAAGACTCAATTTGGGCTTATTATCTTACTTCATAACACTCGCGAGGTTACTTCGGACGTGCCTTAGAGTTGCGGCTCGAGGAAGCAATTGTGAAACCGTAAGGGTTCCTTTTATTGTTCGCTTATTAAAATCCGGGTGGTAGAACGTTCTTGTTCAACTTAAAGGTGTAGCAACCTCAGGGGTAGCAACGCAGTTGTAGTTGACCTAAAGAAGAACTTCGATCCTGTCTTAGGTTGACTACAGATGTCCACGGGCGGCAGTGATCACTTACCATCAGGTGAACTGCATACTCGTTTGCTACTTCAAATACATAAAAAACAACTCCGGAGGCGTCACTGCGATACCCTACTCGTCTTATAACAGCAGCGCTCTTACTGCTATGATTTGAAGAATGAGGTAAGGAACATACACTTATATACTTTATAATATTGCAGTAGCAAGCGAGCATGCATTCCACCTGATAGTACGTGGTCACTGCCGCCCATGGACATCTGTAATTAACCCAAAACAAAATCAAAGTTCCTTCTTAGATCGTCCACAAAGGAGTTACTATCCCTGAGGACTAAGTTGGAACGTTATGTTGGAAAAGTATGTTTCCCTGACCACACCATTTCTTTTTTAAATCAAAACACAGCAGCATGAATATGTTTATCTTACTTCATAACTGCGGAGGTGCCACCGCTACATATATTTCTGTCTGATGAGATGCAGTACCCTTATGACACTTGTCTTTTATTGAAGATAGTAGAATATTTCGTAGTCCGACTCTGGAGCCACTATGAAGTCGTACCGCAAAATATTACCGTCACATTTATTTCCATCTAGTAGCAGCAGTGTTCTGATTTTAGTTCTTAGAGGTATTTTTCAACTTCGTATAACTTTAAAGGAGCACTAAACAATGAAGTATTAATCAGCGTCTGAAAAAATTGTATTGAACTTCGATCCCGCGCGCAACCGCGGAATACATAGAAATTACAAAGAAAAACGGGTTTTCTTAATGCAAAAGTTTTATAAAGTTCCTTTGATCTCGTTCGCAGAACCCTCCTGTCGAACGCAGCGCCATCTTAAACCGCAAAGATTATTCAAACGAACGCACGCCTAACTTAATCGAAGTGAGCTTACTGCGAGCGAGTGGTGATCAGCGATAATTATTTTAAACAAGAGGTATTACTATACATAAAATCAGATGAAACAGGTAAAACTTAGTCCTATCTGAAGGTGTACTTAAATTAATCCAGATTTTATTACTGTGAATGTTTCGATACTGTGCTATTGTTATTAAATTTATACGACATTTTTACTGAGCCTTCAAGACTAGACTACCAATATTCGACGTCTATAATAAGTCTTACTAACTATATTTGAGATGTTCACGTAAGTCTTCAGAATCTTCAACAAAATCGATATCTTCCCTTTAGAGTAACCTTCAAACAGAGCACTGGCAAAATCGATCGAGGCGATATCAGTCTCTACTCGTTGGCGTTCGTCAATGTACCTAATGATCGATACTAATACAAGCAAATGTCCACCTTGAACTAGAAGGTTATCCAGTGAATTATAAAGTCCAACCTATCCACTATTTCAAGAACACATTTCGCGCTGACAATGGACGACCTGACGTGGAGAATTACCCAGAAAATTGGGGAGAGGCGCCATTAAAAAAACTTTCGCGTGCGAAACGAAACGACGTAAGTCCGCCTCGGATTTAAATGGAATTGAATTTAGTTACGGGGTGATAAAGTGCAATTTGGGTCGGTAGTTTGATGTGACGTGGCTGCATTATCTCGGGCCGAGTTGGTACTCGCCTCACGTTCCCGCCGGGCGGATCACGTCTTCGGAACGTTTATTATTCAATAGCGAAATGTAATAGAGTTGTTCCCGTCACAATAAATATTATCAACCGTAGTGGCGGAATCATGGAATTGATGATAGTTTACTCGGGTACTATAGGTACATCATTATTTTATTGGTTTACACCTGTGTTTGTTTATTGGCATTTTATATTGGTTTAACCTTTAATTTTACAATTGATTGATATTGATTGTGTCTTTTTCCTATATTTGTAGTCCAAAATATAGTAGATAGTAGACAGTTGCAAATTAATAACACATTTTTGTCTGATGATAAGAGATCTCTTCACAACCATTGTCATATAAATATTTCAGCAGATAGAGGTGAAAATAAGATCAGAATACGACGGATATAATTTAGCTTTATCACTGAACTAACAAAGCTTATAAATAAAATAAGCTAAAGAACTGGATAGTTCCGAAAATAAAAAGACGAACTTAGTACGTTCCTCTTAAAACTATTTTTTCGTTATTTCGATAGTTAATCGGATACAATCAACGTCATGGGATTACAGCAAACCCCGAATATAATAATGGTGTGTTGATTCCCCGTAGAGAGAAATAATCTTATGGTATCGAATAACGCTTTTCCGTGATAAATATTGTTTGGGTGGGAAAAAACTATACATTTTTAGGGAGTTGATACGCACTGTAGCTCGCGTTTCAACCCTTTCACTGTCTCGATATTTGGAAGTATTCAACTATTTATTTAGAATTATAGATAGAACTATTTAGAATTATGGATGATGGATGGTTTGAGTACCAAGCTTAGCTTAAGAGGAACCGTTTTTAGTATCAATCGTAACAGTTTTGTAAGATGGTAGTACTTTTTTTACAGTTCTACTCCGGAGGCATAAAAGAATACCTCTGATAGATCGGTTTGAATCCCAAACCTAGGCCTAATCCAGGATGAATCGATTTGCCAAGCTTACCCCAAGACCGATATGAGTCAGAAAGCGGGTAAGAAAAACTAAGCCGTGTCTCATTAAACGTCTTCTATCGAAGTAAACTCGTTTTAACTGGTGTATTAACTAGAGTTAGTCTAAGCCCTGAATGTATGGCAGTGGTCTGGCGCACGACCGGTCTTATTAGTTGCGGGTAGCGACGACCGTCTTGTATAAATACAGGATGTCTCGGCTAAGTGACTCGCTAAAGCCGAATGTATTGCATAGGAACAAATTCTATTTTATGTTGTAGAGAGTAATGCCACGTTTTTATTAACAGATTTCTAAGGGTAGATGCTTAGATATATTAAGCAGGTCTCTAGTTCAACATTTTCGGTTTTACCAACACTAAGTAGAACCGCTTAATAATAATGCAAAGTTCCGTTTCTTTAAGACATTATTTTAACATTGGATGGAAAAAAGCACATAAGTCTGTGATTGAAAACTATATAAATAAATAATAGTTGATAATACTAAGACAAAAACATTCACTAAACGAATCAATATTAATACTTCAAAGAGAAATAAGAAAAAATCCGAGTACGCCAGGAGATAATTCTGGTACAGGCAAAATTATAAATATACTGAATATTCGAATAAATTAATGCACTGTAGATACTAAATAACAGCAACTACAAGAAATGAAATCTATTAAAAGAAAACTTTATTCATTATTATCTCGTAATAGCGGTGCTTCGAGTGAAATGGGAAGTATCTTCACAGTTGGCGCAGTTAAAACGACTGCAGACAACAAAAACATCAACAGAGCGAACGAGCATGAAACCAAGATGAGCGCTTCGAAAGGGAATATGAAAAAACTCAGTGCGCAGTAACCAGAAGGGTAATTCTGGCAAATGATCATGTTACACTACTCCCGTACGTTAATGGTGCGAGACAAACAGATTCCGTGTATCCGAGAGTGTGACTTATCGTAGACACGCCAGTATCGTTAATGCGCGTGAAAAGAATATCTAAAAATGTGTCGCTACATCTACTTTGAAAGGTCTAATCTAAATATGTCTGGTTGGGACTAATATTGCCACACACGGCATTTGTCTTCTCGGAGTACGGCCGATAGCTTTTTAATTTTTTCTAGTTATTTGACTGTTATGAAGGAACTATGGATCATGCACTAACGAGTTCCATATTCTGCCAGGAATTAGTCACTTTATCCAAAACGACACTTAGATAACATCTCTGAGTGCGACCGATATACATGCAACTCTGCCAATTAGTCTTGCCATCTATATGTGCCTAGGACAAAGCTGTACCGACTGACTTAGCAAATCTATTAGGCACTCAGATCAGGCTTAGGCACGCAATTACATTGTAAGTCCGCGCCAGTAACAAGGCGCCAGGGATCACGCACTAACGAGCTCCTTTCATCTATCGTCGCCAGTTAGCGTCGAAACTGATATTCTACGAGCCCGAATCAAGGCGAGTGAAGGCGCCTTTGATATTCACAACCACTATCGAACGTGCCACGCTGGTGTAATGATGATGGAATACAATGAATCGGTTACGGGGAAGAAATGCCGAGTGGAAGATATTAATGACGGCTGTGCAAATGAATTATCGAATTACATATTCATTGAACACTTATAAAGTTGTTTCAGATTTAAGATGAATGCTTCGGCTTGTGTAATTAATATATTTGCTGTGATTTTAAGTTGTCTGTCTACATAAAAGTTTCTTTTGGTTGATTTTTTTAAAGATTTTATTCATTTATATAATCTATTTTTGTGGTTCAATAAATCTATTTATTTATTTGGTTTAATTTATATTATCGTCCTATTAGTGATTGCCGTATATTTTTATCCTGAAATTATTAATCAATACGACAATAAGCTTTAGCTATTGACCACCGTTTGAGTGATTTCCTGAATGTATTGATTGGTAATTTTCTAATTGTAATGTACATGTTTTAATGTATATGGGTATGTATATGGGTATGTACAACTGTAAACACAATTGCGACCGGCTCTGAGAGGAGGCCAGGGTTTCCATGGTCGCGTAAAGGTCTACCGCAGTTTATTAGCCATTACATATTCCCTTTGATTGATAATGGAGGCTCCAACATGGCGCTTCGCCTTTGTCACTTCCAGTTTCCAAATTCATAATTAAGGTTCATTAATTAAAGGTTCTGATAAGTGTTAGTGGTCATATTTATGCTTCAAAGTTATAAACTTTCAAATAAAATCTATATCTATTCTATACATATAATAAATCTGTGAGTTCGGAAGACCGATATAGACTTATATATATATATACCGACTAATCATTATTAATGTACTATCAGTTGGCAAATTGTGTCAACAAAAATCCTACGAATAAAAATTCATTGTATCAATTTATTTGTAGCGTTTAAAATCACATCACAATTACGCGTTACAATGGTTCAGATTTTAATCAAACATTGTTGAAAATCACCACAACGATATCACGTTCTATTTGATCTAAAAAGCATATAAACAAATAGAAATAGCATTTATACTATTTTAGACCGAGCCTTTAATTTGACTGGTCTACTATATTATGACATACGTTTGTAAATATGTTGTACGTTACTTGATATAATATTACATACGTGATCTGCCACAGCATTACTGTAAATTATTTATTTGCTAAAATGAAATTATGTTCAGTCAAAAACATTAATAATGGAGTTCGAATTTTGTAGGCGTTGACAGTTGATAATTTAATCATCACTCATTTATGAAAAAATGTTATTTATTTTATGTAAAATAAATAGTTAACGTTAACCATGATTCAGAGAAAAAAATAAAAAAGGTTGGAGAAAAAAAAAACAATCACCAAAACATACAAACGACGTGTTCTAACGCTACGGTACGTCTTTTATTATAATACTCGTACTTTGATAAAAATGTTTCAAACGATGTTTACGTCGCTATGTAAATGTTGTCAGATTTAGACAAAATTTTAACTAAAGAGAGAACATTTGCATATCACTCGGCCCTTCTTGGCACAGTGTCGCGGTTTTCATTTGTTGTCAAAATAAAAACAGGTCCGCACAGCGAAAAATATGCAAAATCTGTTTTCCTTGCCTCTTGTTTCGTAAAAGTCTTTTTGTTTATTTTAAGGCGTTCTTTCGACTACCTATTATACATGATTTGTACATTTTTTTTAGTTTTTAAAAAAGTATGAATAATTTTCTTTTCAATAATTATTTAATTCAGGGCTCAGTGGGATTCTTGAAATATAATATTTCACGGAGAAACTATTAAAACATACATCGTCCTCTTTAATAGCACCGCCCCTTTTTAACTACATGCCGTTACATTAACTGCAGGTTAAATTTAGCGTAATTATGCCCCGGAAACAACGTACTAATGTTCTTAGTGGTAGTTTAAGCGGGAAAATTTAATTTGAACCGAAAATGGAAATTATGGATTCAACCCAAAATTTCGTCTCAAAGGGTTTTAAACATACTCTGTCTTGTGTGGAATTTATAATTTCTTACTGTTATTTTAATATAAAACTATAAAACTCATATGTTTTATTTTAAAGATCTTGTACTAAAGTTTGACGTTTATTTTGAGGCAGAAATAATCCGGAATCGCCACGTTTGATTAGTGACTCGTACCCACCCAGCAGTAGTTAAATGATAGAAGTTGTAACAAAGTTGAACATGAAGATGCAAATTTAAAAGATCATTAAATAATTGATTACGAAAAAGATAAAATAGTTTTCATTCAGAATCATTATATGGCAAATGAGCCGTTCAACAAAATCATTCAACAAAAGCAAGAAACATAAGTATTAAGATGATAAAAGTTGGATGCGATCAACTCCCAGCTATCGACTACTCGAGGGAAATCACTAAGTGGAGTCTAGGTATAAATCTATACAATCCCTAGTACAAGGCAATAAGGCTCAGAATAAGACGAAAAACGGTTGGATCTAGTTCACTCTTATTCCCAAGCAGTATGGTTTGAAATTGTGGTTGTCGTGTTTGAGAAAAGATCTTCTCAGGTGTGATAAGCTTCCACATATTGATGACAAAGTGCACATCTCTCACTATTTTTGTCGCTCACTTTTGATTGGATCCAATCTGTGAGGTATCTGAAATACAACTTGTAAGGAAATCTAAGACCTTAATAGAAAAACATATTTTTTGAATTTGAATTTGAGTCTCAGTATTGTGTTGACATTCATGTCGAAATGTTATGTCCATAATTAGACTAGCTCAATAGTATCATAATAATCACATGTCTTCATCATCAGGAGAAATCGACAGAATATGTTAAGACAAATGCAATGAGCCCACACTCGATATGTTTTCTAGTAGTCAGTCAAAGGTTCCATAAGTCACCTTCCAATCCCATCGTCAGACCAGCTCGATGGTACCAAAATACAGTATTGTCATCTGATCTACATACGAATACCAAGATTCATGATGATACAAAACAAAACTTAAATTTTATTACACAGTTACAGGTTGATCCAATAAAAACGAAGTTAAAAAGGGATGCGGCCAAAGTCTATCAACAGTTTTTGACACAACTCGATCAGCACCTAATCGCAACCTCGCTAACCTCACCAGAAAGGTCATATCGCATGCGATTCGAATACTCCAACACATCCGATCGCTATCCAGTCAGTCCGTGCAGCCGGACCGACGCGAGAAACCAATCAACTCCGCTTTAATGCGGTCCGGTTCAACGGGACAGACACCGGACGGGCGTTTGGAACGGCGCCAATGTCCATGAAATAGAAAACCGATAACAATGTTACTCGAAAACAGTCCAAAAGGTAGATTTTGCATTTCTTTCTACACCACCACGACAACTGTGCAGCTACGTTATGATAATGTTCAGGACTGCTATGCAGAATAGCAGCGTACGATAAAGGAAAAAATAATTCTAGAATGGGAAGATCTTTAAGATGTTCTCTCTCTTCTATCTTGAGAATTTTCCCGTTTCGATCATTTCAAGAATTGTCTCAGAACGTCTTCACCGGTCGAAAGTTTTCTTCAGAATATTCTCCATACTCGCAAGACAATCATATCTTAAAATCAGGGGTCCCTGGAATTGGAACTACTTTGAGATCTATCTATCAATTACTATAGATTATTATTGACCTATTCGATGCTACGTAATAACGATGAAGTATACTTAACCCAAGTCAATCATTGCGGTGGAATCGGCGCGAAACCAATCAAGTCTGCCACGACGCGGTCCAGTGTGATCGGACAGCTACCGTATGGGCTGGCGTGGTGCCAGGAGCCATGAAATAGAATCTGATTTTAAATTCTGTTAGCATTCTAAACAGACCAAATGGCAAAGTCAGTCAGTACGTTTTGAAATTTATTACGTTTGGTGACATATGTGAGGAATACGCATGAGGGAAATCTCCGAGGAGAGAAATGTTGGGCACGATCAAGACAGAAAGAAAACTTAATCGTATTGTATTCCCTTTTAAATAACGTATATGGAATAATATCAATCAAACATCAATCGAAATACCTATTCTTACTTTATCTTCAAATATCATTCGAAATATTATGATTAAAAGGAAGATGTCTTCAGAAACATTTTTATAATCCAACAACAGTGGCCTAAAACGAGCCACTACAAGCCATTTCGTGCCATTTCAAGCGCAACAGATCACAAGCCGTCCCGAACAAACTTGCGCACAATTGATTCCATACGATTCGGATATAGTGTAAATAAATACATATATCAGACGGTATTCTACAAACAGGCCTTCAAAGGTCCTTCGAAGGCATTTTTGCAAAACGGGGTAAGCCAACATGGAGATTGTTACCTCCAGGCTACGTCGTCGTTCCTTTGAAGCGTCCACAGGGATCCAGTGAACCAAATTCAGTATTATCTCCGTCGGGATAGGTATCACTTTCGCCCGACTGGTCTTCGGGATCAGCTATACGACGATCTTTAAGGTTTGTCTCGCTTGATAAAAGATCTAGTGCAATGTCGTTGTCCTATTTACTAAGTTTATCTATATCTTTGGCAAGTATATTAGATGTTCACGGCACATTCGCGGGTTGTATAGATAGATATGGGTGAATAAATTGGGATTTTTATATCTCTTCTTTGGCCTTTTATATTTGTGCCTTCAATAAATTTGCTAGTTTCTGTCGGTGACTTCGATGACTGTGAGTGTAGATTCTTGTGTCAAGTCACATTGATTCCTTAGAGAATTCTTCTATAATTATTTAATGATAACCAAGTAAATCGTTTTAATATAGGTCGTAAAAATTAGATAATATAGTTACACATTTTTTAAAAAGCTTCTTTTTTTATTAATATATTTTGGCACACAAAAACAACAAACGTTCCAACAGCAACATATGTTTGATCAAATCATCTGGTTAACTCTCATCTAGTAATAATTGCGCTTACAAATCGAGTATCATCCGAGCTCTGAATGGCGCACATTAGCACAATGGCTAATGACTAGTACTTACTATGTAACTAGTATAAAGGTGGCAACACATCAGGTCTATCCGTTGGTAGACAGGGCCGAAATCACAAATCTATACTAATGTTATAAATGCGAAAGTGTGTTTATATGTTTGTTTGTCCGTCTTTCATGTCAAACCGGAGCAACGGATTGGTGTGATTTTTTTTATGTGGAGATAGTTAGTTGTAGGGCTGGAGAGTAACATAGGCTACTTTTTGTTCCTCCTCCCCCCTAAAATAAGGGGTAGAAGTTTGTATGGAGCATTCCGCAATTTTCAATGAAAAATTTTATTCCTATAATCGACATGGAATGGTATGTCACAATACGATAAATTAAACGATTTTTTTGGGCAACCTATGCCTGCCTTATGTAGAATATTGATAACTTAATCAATAAAATACTTTGTATACAGACATATGCAAAGAAAACCGACTGATAGTGGTATTATACGCGTTTGCGTATTTCGGAAGGTACGTTAAGCAGTCGTTCCTGGTCGGTTAAGCGGTTGATTAAATAGATTGGTCACTAACCAGTATTTCTTCTAACACGCATTGGAGCAGCGTGGCGGAATACGCTCCGAGACTCAGGCAGAAGAGACTACTGCCCAGCAGTGGGACATATAAAAAGGGTTGCGACCATCATACAATAAAAAATTGTTAATTTAGATTCCGCACAGATATCACTTGATGTATTCGTGTAGCCAGTAAATTTAGCTATCTATAGAATAGTACTGCCTTTACATCCAGTGTGTTGCCAGCCTAACAGAACACGTGTGCGCTATGCTTAACTAATGATACTCTTATGATTACAGTAATTTGTGCTACATAATTACGCGCCAGCAATTAAGGCGTTTGTTAAACTGCGTGGGCTCATGTGTCTAAAATTGTTTTCAACTTACCTTGCTAATTTCTCTCGTGGTTCGTGTGGGAGTGAATCGGTTTAAATTCAAGTTATCTTAGTACGTTAGATACAACATAATCTTACTTATTGTTCACGTTTGGATGTTATATTGTTATTTCATAACTCTAATGACAATGTTTGTTTGAAGGAAGTTTGTGAGTACTATCTATATTATATTTGTAGGTTATTCGATAGGTGATTTTACGTTTCATAACATCTCAAGGTCTTTTCGATATTTGAATGGATACGCATTGGTGAATCACAGTATATGTTGTTTGTGGTACCCCCAACTAGGCAAAGAATCCTTGTCCAAACATAGGAATAAAAACTGTAAGAATTGTAATACAAGTACAACGTAAAACAAAGCCATTCAACTTTCCTAACTGCGTAAAAGTATTTAAGTAACAAATTAATTACTGTTCTCGAAATTAACTGTTACTGAACAGTTAAGTTTAATTTCTTAACTGTTATGTTGCAATCTAAAAATATATAAAACCGGTTCAGCTATGGTCAAGTCGTTTCTTATGAAGAAATCAACTCTTTTCTTAAAACATATGTCTCCTATCTAAAAAACGAATATTTATTATTATTTCTGTTTGTCTTAATAATACAAAGAGGCAATCTGTTCCTCAATTCCCAGCGGCAACAGCACTTTAAACTTAAATCAGGAATCAGAAGGGTGGAACTCGAACTTTCAGAGGTTATTGAATTAAGCGTACAGAACAAAACAACACCAGAATCAAATTTGGAAAATAATTAACGATTGTAATGAGTTCTGAATTCATTTTAAGTTGGGGTTCGGTTAGAGTGTTTATAATTCGAGCTTTGGTGCCTTTGTTCTGAAATACAATGAGGTGTAAACTTCTATATACACAATAATAACGCGAGAGGTGTAGTTTCACAACAGGCTAGCAAAGACTACGCTTAAGGCTGTGTATCGAGCTTTATGACGTTTCTTTAGAAATATATTTTTTTTAATTACCAAAAAAATTTTGACTGGCAGTGCAGAATAGGCAAGATTTTTTAGATGTGGAATCAAAAATTGTTACATACTCTAAACTGGCAAAGTTATTTCAATTTGAAATTTCACAAAATCCGACATAAAGTCATGAACAAAGGCATTGGATATTACGGACAAAATTACTACGCGTCATTTATTATTACCATTAGTACGCGAAATTAAATAAACTTTAGTAAATTAGAAGTAACTTATTTTGTGGGATAGGTAATTATTGAAATAACATTTTAAACATAGATTTTTAATTTTTTCCAGACGTGATCACTTAAAATAAATATCGAGAACAGTAGATATCAATTTAAAAAATAGGAGTACTGTACTAGTAATAAAAAATAGGAGTGTGTAGCATGAAATTCATTAGAACCACGTAATTTCTTGTTACATCGTATTCTTTATAATATTGTTCTTGTTTGTGGGCTAACAAATAAATTAGCCATGTTCAGAATAGCACTTCCGCCAAGCCCATTTCGGTATTATAAATTTAAAATATTAAACATGTTTTGTTTCATGTTGAAAAAATATACATTACACTTTGCCTTTACTTAAAACTCAGAAATATAATAACTGTAAGTGTATCACATAATATCGCGAGTACAATAAATTAAATCAAAGCGAACTTACAAACGTATCTAAGAATTAATTTTCGTTAGAAAATTGTTACAAAAGTGCGACCAATTTTGCAATTTCATAACAACCTTTGATGAAGCATTTTTCTTTTAAAAAATAAGGAAAGCAATCTGTCTGATTACAATTTTACAGCATTAAATTTCACTTTGCTTTATTAATTCAAAAAAAATTATATTCTCTTGAAATTATGTTCGGAAAAATCCTGGATTATCCCGCCCACCCTTTGGACCGGATGCAGTCGTAGGGCGGGCGTGATAAAGTTGTCATTTCCGTTGTAGCACCTCGCCACGAATAATAATAAATAACCAAGAATTTAAAAGATTATGAGAAGTACGAAAAGTAAGATTCAAGAACGATATCAAGAGTTAATTAATAATGTTGCGAGTCATAAAAAAAAATTGGATACGTAATATACTCATCAACATTACCAAAAAGGATCTTATCACACATATGCTGGCTGAAAAGAAATTGTCCTTTGGTCTCGTATTAACATTAGTTAAGTGAAGCAAGAGCGGCGTTACCTATTTCTAATTCTGAATAAAAAGAGGTTAAAACGTATCTAATTACGACAAAATTTAAATTCCATTAAAACCTACCTAAGCGTCGCATCGCTTCCTAACTTTTTGTTCGTATTTAATGAGTGTTCGGGAAGAGCCGGGATTATCCCGGAGCCGGACGGGACCAGCTGCTGCGGGGCAGGCGGAATCATTCCCTTTTTACACCTACCCAAGCAAGACATATTTAATTATAATTACTATACTTTATTTATTTACACGCCTATTTTTACTATGCCTTCGGTACATTCTTTTTATAAATCAGGTCAAGCGTATGAATGATATAATCACTTTATCATTTTATATATAAAGGTCTGTATTTTTATTCGTTTGTTGGTATATTTTTTCAACGTGAACCTTTCAATATTTAAAACCTTTCAATATGTAAAAAACACAATATCTACCGATTTACTTACATCTTGAAAAGAGTGGTTAGAAAATTTTAGTTTGAAATTCGCGAAACTTAATCTCAAGTAAATTAAAAACATAACTTGTAGATACATATTTCGTATCGAAAAGCTGGCAATACTCGAAACCCGTGTATCCCAGCAAAAGGGGTACAATAACCGAAAACGTATCACAGTTATAATTAAAATCGTAACACCTTTGTTAACGCAAAGCCATTTATTATGCCACAAGCGGCTGTAACTACATTTTTACGCGCCGCCTCGCATTTGATGGCGGTTGTAAAGATTACGATGACATTCGGAGCCACGTGGTTTTATTGGCCGTTTCCGTGGATGCCGTTGTAAGTGGTACAATCATCTCCGCTCCTTAACGGGCCGTGACGGTTTGTTAATGTCCCGGAAGGTAGTTTTGAGAATTGGCGGGTGAGCCGCTCTCTGTATTAAATATGGCCTGCGTGCGTCACAAATTAGGGGTTCTTACCTTCTTCTCTCGTGAAGTGCTCGTGAAGTTTCGGTGGTGTGACTTTCTTTTTTTTCTTGGCTACATTTTTTAAATTTTATTTATAGACACGGCGTTAGTGTCACTTGGCGTAGAACACACTGAACGGTTTTAGTTTTTTTATTACGCTTATATATGTATTTTATAAATAATGTTACTTATAATAACGACATCATCCCTTTACAACTGTATAGCTAAGCAAACACACAGACCAAGAAAAAAATCTTCATTCAAATTGGTGCATCACAGGAATCGCATCCAGGATCCTACAAACGGCAATCTATCATGGAGACTACAACACCACACGCGTCACTCTATCTCTATACAACACAACACAATACAATACAATATGAACATTTTAAAATGTATAAAACCCGGCCTCCGTTCTTTTGTGTCCGTGCCCCGTCTATAAACGTAGCCATGCATTCTTGTGATTCTGAACTATTTTCAAAGCGAAAACTTCAATACGTGACTAGCCCCTAGGTTGCGGGCCACGTGAATTCTTCATACGGCTCATATGACGGTGGGCGTGCTACGTGCGATACCTAACCGAACGTGCGAGTATGCAACGTTTATGTGTATGAACTGAATCTAGGCAATATTAAAGGAAATAAATCTGTTATAGAACTCTCGGTAGTACCACACGCTGAGAGTTTCGTAACAAAATTAGGTGTTAGAACGTCTGCTAGAACAAACCGTCTGCTACGGAGCTCCTGTTACAAGTATTATAATTTGATTATTTATTATCCACTAAATATATTAAATGATTTATCAGAACATTAAAAACACATCGGTTGACCTAAAATAATAAATACTATATGAGATAATTTAATGGTAAGGCAGACACTTGGAGAGGCGTTCAAACGCCTCGCTATAATGCGACTGCGCTGAAACGTTTCCACGAAACGAGTGAGCTCACTCATTTAGATGAGATAGTATAGCTATTCTCATTTCCCTACACATTGGATAATGCGCCATGCATTTTAGGTTTATGGATGACAGTAACATTCAGTCAGGTGTGGCTGTATGCCAGTTTGTTACCTCAGTGCTATTAAAAAAAAAGCGAAAGAATTCAACATCATATTGCTGACAACAGACAAAATACCAGGGTAGCAACATCGCGACGAAGCGAAGTTTCAGTGAAATGCATCTACATATACCTTATGCATGTCGATAGTATATACATACGTAGATAGATGTATATATAACACTAAAATTTTACTGCATAGTTTCGCGCATGTGAGCGAGGGGAATGAACGTTGCTGACGTCACAGACCGCGTTTGAATTTGAGTTGCGGTTTCGGGAGCAAATTCTGCATTTATGCGAACATTACCTCTTCGGTGGTCACCTTTGAAACTGCGTTTTGGACGGAATTAAAATCTGACGGAATCTTTTTACGTACAAGTTTTCATGCATAAATTCCTATAATGCTTAACAAGTTTGCGGCTTGGTGAATTTGTATTATAGCAAATTTTCGGATGTATGCCAAATCTCAATCCATTCAGATGCGAGGAGGTGCTCGAAAGATGAATTGCGAATCCAAATCTTCAGAATGAGGACTGAGTTATATGTGAATCAAGAGATGTCTTTCCAAACGAAATGTAATATATCTTTATTTGTATTTTTCATAACATATTTTATTACATAGCACAAATATGACACAAATGGCAAACTTAATGCTATTTTCTTTCTTTACTTAATACTTCATTCTACATTTAAACGTGAATTGGATAGCGATAATTTG